>APFE030516657.1:32099-123207 GCA_000404065.3 Pinus taeda | reverse complement strand
TTTTGAAGTTTGACATGAAGAGCAAAGGTTTGAGGCTTGACAAGGAGGACAACATGGCTATTTAACTACAGATAGCCATGGTGACAAATTTCAGTGTAACAGAAATGATACCCCTTCCACCCCGGGTTGAGATAGTACTCGTTTTGCTGTTGCCAACAATCTCATAGTGCCCTTTTGATATGTAACAAACACTGGCACACTATTGGTTTGTGTCTCATGCACCTCCTGCTGATGTGAAGGCTCTCCTACCTCATGAAAAACTAATGGGGGAATTGGTGGACCTGTAAAGACCTCATGTGTAATGAAATCCTCCCATGAAACATTCAATAGACTAAGTTGATGCAAGACCACAATTTTGATGAGTGCAAAGTAATAGATGTTGTTATACTGTTGATGAGGAGGCTTCCTTTGCACCAAGGTGGTCATCTTCTCAATATTCCGGCAAAATATGGGAGATTCATCATTCTCACCCTAGTAAATTTCATCAACAATCTGATGTGGTAGGCATACACGCGAGAAATCACATAGTTGAAATATTTAATTATGAGTTTCATCAAGGGAGCATATGTGTCCTGAAGGTATGTAAAAGGGAAAACTCTACTAATCTACCTCTGAAAACCAGCCTTGATATAAGGCTCATAATGTTCCCTGTCTACCAGCTTCCCCTTATTCCATTGCTCACCTACATTTGGAATATCGGTTTCTTGATATATAGTCTCAGGTGTTAAAGTGAATGTCACACTTGCCAAATTGACTTGACCATTGTGAAGATGGAGTACAAACAGTCGAGCAAGCTCATGATGGTATTTAACTCTTGCCACCATGTCACAAAATTGGAAACAAGATTGATGTTGGAAGCATGTGACAGCAAGAGGACAGGCCAACAGCTTAGCAAGTGAAGTAGGCTCCTCCCGGTTATGTTTCCCACTCTTAGGAGGTCTCCTCGGTGTATGAATTTCTCTAGAAGAGTCACAGAGTGTTACCTCATTTCTGTCATAAGAAGAATCTGACTCCATGTTTGCTAATGCTTGAGTTTTCTTAGATGAGTATGAAGAGATTTTAGCAGACAATAGGAATTCGCTGCCAAAGATATGAATTTATGAGGGACTATGAGGGGTTGGGAATGCTACAAGTAGGTTTTTTGGGAAATGAAGGGGTTTAGGGAATGATAGTTAGGTTTTAGGGATATCAATTAGGGTTTGGGATAAGTCAAAGTGGGGATTAGGGTTAGTAGTTTTAGGGTTATGGGGAATAGAAAATAGGTAAATATGAATGAAAAGGGAGGGAGAGAATGAAGTGAGGAGGCGAGGGAGTAAAAATGATAGAAGTGAGATTTAGCAGCAAAAACAACAATTTGTAAACCCTAAGCAGTGTTTTTTAACAAGCAATGCAGGGAGCTAGGGTTTCAATTTTTTCCCATTAAATCACCATAAACACCAAGATAAACTCATTCATTGGCCATGAAGGAATTTCAACTTACTTGTATAATTGAGGAGTTAGCAAGTTTTTATTTTATTTTGGAGGATGCTATGAGCAATTCCAGGCCTTGCAGTCTTGTGCGCCACGCCACCTCACAGGTGAGTCGCGCTAGCGCTGTGCACTGCGACTGTTGTAAAAATACACTGTGAAACACTGCCAAGTGCACCATGCTTAATGTGTGCACTGCGCTCTAACCCAGGTGCACCGCGCCACTGAATTTCACCCTTCAAACATAAAATCACTCTCTTGGCCTTTAAAAATTGAAATTCACTTTCTCTCTTCACTTTGTGCACACAAATGAGCCTCCTTTGGTTTGAAAAAAGTTTATATAGCCATGGATTTTAATTTGTCATTCAAGAAAACCCACTTTGCTAATGTTTGATTTTCATTTGCTTTTTGAAACTCTGTTTTGGGCAGTTTGCTTTACTTTTGCCTTTGATGGACTAAATAATTTGGCATTTTGTTTCTTTTGCGGGAAATGAAGTTGCAAAGGCTTGACAAAGTGACCAAGGCTGCTTCTGAAATTATTACATATGAAAAAATGAAATTACATGAAATTTATTACATGAAACATATAAAAACTCTGTTTTTCCTCAAAACAAGGTTTTGAGGAAAAATCAATCACTAAGCATGTGATTATTGAAATTATTGCCACTGACACTTGATTTGGCCTCCTCATGTGCTTTCTTACCATTATTGAGCATTTTCAAGACCTTATTGATGAAACCCTAGACCTAATGAGACCTAAAACCCTAAAAATGAATTTTGCAAATTTAAAGACAAAAAATGACTGCAGATGATCTAGATGTATGAAAATGAGTCAGCAAGTAAAGAACATGAGGGAAAGTGTATAGTTTGCCACTACCATCAAATGATCCATGATCCTAATGGAATGCAGCTGATCGGATGAGACACCTAACATGCAGTGCAATAAGAGAATTTGATCACTGATGGAGGGATGAATATACCGACACTAACATGCCAATTGCTCGTGCTGGTGCATGATGAGTGCTTATGGCTCAATGAACCCATCCCTATCACCGATATGCTCATCCATCGAATTACGAAGATTCCATATAGAGAGGCGGACCCTGCCAAGGAGTTCGGAGGGAAAAGTGGAGAAAAGGATCTAACAGATAAGATGAAATATGAATTTGGATGAATCAAGAAGTTACACAAATATTCTATCCACTCCATCAAGACAAGGTGGTGCAATTTTTTGTCCAATTCTAGTAGGAAAGATTATGAGGAAATGTCGCGTGGACAAAGTTCTAGCGTCAATAGTGTCGTTGGCTACCTAGTGCGTGAAGGGAGTACAAAACAATTGGGCACACTATTAATGTAAGGAATTCTGTGCGAAATATTGTGAAGCACAAGAGGACAGTAGGGAATTTCAATATGCTTGGCTCCTATTGTTAATTATATTAGTAGCATGGCGACTTCTAGAGGATAGTCAGTTTCCTCCACTGGTAGAAGATTTACCAGAGGCAATGAAGTTCTCTTCGCTATCAACGAAAAAGGATCCGAAGAGGATTAAGGAATCCAAGGTTTACTAGATACTAGTTGAAATGGACCTCTACACCATAATCAATCAGTGGCCAAGGTTGTCTCCAAGCTTGTTCATGTAGTTGATGTCCATTGCAGAGTTTAAGGCTGATTTCCATAATGTATCGATCAGGTGAGGCAAGATCCTAAGCATATATGGCACAAGTTTCCATACTTAATCCTAGAGACATATGTGCAGGAAATTGTGGGGGGTTGGCCATTATAGTGGTGACAACCCATGGATGTTGAGGCAAGTACCAATGATGGTGGAGAAAGCTTTGTTGCTAGACAACAATAGTGCATAAGCGAGAAGAAGAAGCACAGAAAGTGGCACAAACATTGGCCGAGCAAAGAAAGGAAGAAGTTGTTGTTAAGGCAGATGCTAAACAAGAACGTGATGCAAAAGTGCGTGCTGAGACGGAGCAAACTGACAATGAGGAAGTCAAAACATTGGCTTCCCAGCATACTGAAGAGCAAGAACTTTTTGAGAAGGGAGGAGATGGAGGAGAGGAGTAGATAACTCCCTTCACATTAAAGAAGCGCAGTAAGGAGACGACTGTCGGGCCAAGGAAGAAGCACAAATTAGATAAACAACAATACATTGACCTTATGATCCTCACAGAAGGGGATCTATATGAAATTGGGGACAAAGTCAGAGACACCACAATAGAGTTGTGGTAGAAATTTGAACAACTGTACATGGAGATGGTAGGGAGAGTCCAGAAGGATATGCATGAGTTGTAGATCCAAACAGGTCAAATTCAAGCCAGTGTAGGGAAAGCGAGCGACATGCAAGTAAGCCTGGCACAAGGAAGCGAGAGCGTATTGGAACTGGAATGGACTTAGGACCTCAGTGTCATCTCCTTACTAGAAGGATCAGTCCACGTGGAATCAGAGGAAGACTGCACTCTCTTGAGTACAATTAAAGACATTGGGGTGAAGTTAGTCACGCTTCCACTTTAGACTCTGCATGGACTACATCAGGTGGTCTTGGAAGAGCTTCAAATTAGAGAGAAGAGTGCACTGATAATAATCAGTTAATTTAAGGTAAACAATGCACAAATATTTGCTGAGAAGGCTTAGGATCTAAAAGAAAAGGAAGAGATGTAAGCACAAAGTCAGAATCTAGAAACAACAATCACATAGGCATGCAATTCAATCCTAGAGTGAAATATTCCAGAAGACGCTGCAGCTACAATGAATATCAAGAAATTCTCTTCTGCAGTCCACAAATCAAAATATCATATAAGAAGATTCATGTTTGATTTCCAAATGAAGATAACATAATTACAGGTGAAGTTACAGCTGGCTACTCCACCAGAGGTCAAGGAGTAGCATGATGCAGCCATTAAGGAGCATATGAATACTCTGGAGGTTGCATTTAAAGGATGTGACTTTATTTTAACCATGCCATGGAATTTTGGGACACTTTGCAGGAGGACCCAAACCTGCAGAGGTTGAGAACAGAGATCTGAGAAGTTCGACAGAAGTATGATGAGATCAGGGCAACTGCGCACACATTGGTGCTAGTCTAGCCCTTCACGCGCCTATAGGAACGGAAGATACTCCAAGCACAAGTACATGAATTACACCAAAAAAAAATTAGTGCTAAAGGCTCGACTTCAAGCTTGGACAAAAGAAGCCAGCTAGATTTCGCAGACCATACAAGAGAAGCTGAAAGTTCTACAATAGACTTATAGGACCATGTAGCTTGCAATAGAGGGACCAACTATAGAAAAGTTGGTCAAAGAAGTGAAGAAAGATGCAGTACAAAGTAACGTGGAGTTAAACACATTGAAGCAACAGTTTGGTGAGCTCTGCCACAAAGTTGAGAAGCCAGCTGAGTGACTCGAGGGCGAGTCACCATATTTTTGTTGGGGCCCTGTTGGGAAAGGGTCCCTGGGGTCAATTTTGAGCTAGTTTAATCATTTTTTTAGTAGAATTTGGTAAAGAATGTAAAGTATCCATGAAATGTGGAAGCGGAGCACATAGCTAAGTATGATTCAAAGGGGCTTTAGCCCTTGTATAGGTAAGAGGTAGATTTATTTTGAGACTCACCCATATGCCACGAGCCATGGTATTGTAATAGAAAGGCTATAAATAACTCAGCCATATCAAGTCTAGGGATGGTATCTAATGAAGAAGAACAAATGTAAGGGCAAGTGCTAAGGCAAGAATGCTCTGTTTTTTGTACATAGGTGAAATGGGAAGGCTCTTGCAACTAAGGTGGGGAGACCTCGGCAAGTCCGCAACTGAGTGCGCAGGCCCTACAACTAGGTGCGCAGGGTGGAAGAATCTATAATTTTAACACTAAATCTAATAAAGTCTGATTTTGTACCAAATATCTTGCATTTGTGTCTTGTTCTTAATTCTGTTAAGTTTATGCATTATTGCTTAATAATCTACTTCGTATGAAATAAATTGTATCTTCTGCATGAATCTGTTGAGTCTTTAATGTCCATGCTTAAAATGAGTAATGATTTGTTTTATCTAAAAAAATAGCTAAAATTGTTGTGATAATTGTTCAAAGCGAGTAGATCTATGCGAAGGAAAATCTAGGGTTAGTATTTACTACACAAAAGTTGTCAGTCTGCTTCTTTTAGGTCTGAAAAGTCTCATTGTAGACCTTTGCCAAGGTCTAAGAGTCGTTTTAGAGATTTGTTGTCATGAACCATAAGAAAATACAGATTTGCACGAAGGAATATCTAAGCTACAAAGGCTTCAGATTACTTATCACAAGGTCTTTGGACACAAAAACTTGGTTTTAACATCCCCCAATACTACTTCAAGTGAGACTGCAACCTGCGCTATGTAGTTTGTTGCCGAAAGAGCCAGTAGTTAGGGTTTTATTGGTTGGTGTGATTAACTCTAAACTTGGGTCAAGCCCCATTAAGCCAACAACTTAAGGTAGAGGTTCCTCAAATTTCAAAATCATTGAAGACCAAGCAAGTGAAAATTAGGTCCGAAGTGAAACCGAAGTTCGCGAATATAGGCGATTACTGGGATGAGGAACAATTGACCAGGTCACAAAGTTATTGCAGGAATATCAAGACTTGTTCCCAACAAATTTCTATGATATAAAGGGGATAGTACAAGGTGATCTAGGTGTTATGAAGATCAATCTGAAGCTAGATACAAAGTCGGTAAAGTAATGCCCATATCGATTGAATCCTAAATACAAAGAAAAGGTGCATGAAGAAGTGAATAACATGCTCGCAATAGGAATTATTGAGCCTATAGAAGAATCAGACTAAGTTATCCTATGGTGGTTTAGGAGAAGAAGACAAAGGACGAAATTAGGATCTGCGTAGATCTAAGGAAGTTGAATGATGCTTGTGTACGTGATCCATTCCCTACGTCATTCATAGATAAGGTCTTGGAAAATGTTGGTGGTCAAGAAGCGTATTCTTTTACAGATGGATTCTCAAGCTATCACTAGATCAAGATCATGCTAGAAGATCGAAGTAAGACTACCTTTTCCATAGAATGGGGTTCTTTTTAGTATACAACTATGCCCTTTGGACTTAAGAATTCCCCTGCAATCTTTTCTAGGGTGGTAGTCGCAACATTTAAGGAATTTATTCATAAGTTTTTAGATGTATACTCTGATGATTGGATGGTGTTTGGGTTAGTTAAACAACATGTTGCAAGTCTTCGCCTAATGTTGGATACTTGTAGGAAGTATCAAATCTCCCTAAATCTGAAAAAGTGTATATTTTGTGTACCATATGGGACACTTTTGGGCCACATTTTTGTAAGAAAGGGTTGAAGGTGGACCATACTAAAATTGTAGTTATTATCAATTTGGAGCCTCCAAGGAATGAAAAATAGTTGTGCAATACATTGGGCCATACAGGATACTATAGAAATTTCAATAAGGCATATGTGCAGATGATTGCACCCATGAAGAAATTATTGAAGAAAGATGCTACATTTTGTTGGGGTGATGATTGCTATAAGAGCTTAGATGTTTTAAATGAAAAAATGGTTACAACACCTATTCTAGTATTCCACAATTAGATGAAAGAATTACATGTACATGTGGATGCATCCTACATAACGTTAGGAGTAGTTTAACCCAACTAGAAGCAGGGAATATCGACTATCTGATAGGATTTACGAGTAGAAAGTTGTCTAATTCAGAGAAGAATTATTCAACCATGGAGCGTGAAGGGTTGGCGATGGTATATGCGCTCCAGAAGTTCATGCACTATCTGTTGGGTGCGCACTTCAAAATGTATACAGACCATTCAACTTTGAAGTACATGGTCAACAAGACTATGTTGGGGAGGGTGGAATTTTTAGGTGGTTACTACTATTTCATGAGTATGACTTCGAAGTGATTGTGAAGCCATGAAGATTAAATTCTACACCAGATCACCTTTCACAGATTGAGAATGGCGAAGAACCCACAAGTCTTGATGAATGATTGCCTGACACACAACTCTTTCCTATGCGCATTACAAATGAAAATTTTGTGGATATAATCCAATTCATGTCTAAAGGTGTAGGTCCTGAAGGATATACAATGCAGCAAAAGAAGGAATTAGTGGTCAAGGGTGCATATTTTTTCATAATTCTGGGGGACTTGTATAAAATGTGGTCAGATGAATTTCTATGCAGGTATGTACCAGTTTATGAAAGACAAAGTATCCTCGCTGAAGCACATGGAGGAGTTTCTAGAGGAAATTATGCTGGAAGAGCGATTGCACTAAAGATCCCGCAAGCTAGTTGTGGTGGCCAGTTGTGCACAAAGATTCCAAGGAATATTGTATGGCATGCGATGTTTGTGAGAGGACCGGGAAGATGTTGTGAAAGGATGAATTACCTCTAAATTTGCAAGTCTCGTTATAGGAATTCGACAAATGGGCAATAGATTTTGTGGGACCTATTTAGCCACTAGGAAGGAAGACAGGAGCATGCTACATCATCACGGTGACAAAATAATTGACTAGGTGGGCTAAGATGGAGCTTGTGAAGGATTGCAATGCAACTACAACTATGTAGTTTATATTTGAGTACATTCTATCTATGTTTGGATTTCCTAATATTTTAATGAGAAACAGGGGTTCACATTTCCTGAATGAAGCGATTGCTTCTTTGCTTAAAGAATTCCAGATGTATCATCATAAAATCACGCCATACCATCCTCAAGAAAGTGGAATAGTTGAAGCTTTCAATAAGATCTTGGAGAATTCTTTGATGAAGATCTGTAATGCGAATAGGAATGATTGGGATGTGTGCATACCAACTATTCTTTGGGCATATAAAACAACTTGTAAGAAGTTGATTGGACAGACGCCATTTTGACTGGTTTATGGACAAGAAGCGGTGATGCCAATGGAGTACACAGTGCCCAGTTTGAGGATTGTTGCAGTCACAAAGATGGAATATCAGGATATAATGGAAGAACGCCTCACACAGATACTTGAGTTAGAAGAAGATCGCTTCTTGGAAGGATTTCATCAGCAGGTGTAGAAGGCTTGAGAAAAGGCATGGCATGATTGCCACATTAAGAAGTTCACCTTTAGAAATGGGGATTTAGTGTTGATGTATGATAGCAAGTTTACTAAGTTCCCAGGAAATTTTCAGATGCATTGGCTAGGACGATACGTCATCAAGGAGATTACAGATGGGGGTGCAGTTCATCTCGTGAAGCTGAATGGGGAGCTATTTCTAGGAAGAATCAATGGAAGTTGGTTCAAGTTGTACCGGGGCAATTTCATGTGTAAATTTTCTTGTTGTTCCCTTTAAGGAACAGTTGTTGTTCCCTCTAAGGAACAACCACTATTCCCCCTGAGGAACAACAAATTCGAGTGCACTATGTTTTTCTTGTAGTTCCCTTTAAGGAACAACTATTGTTCTCTCTAAGCAATAGCCATTGTTCCCCCTAAGGAACAACAATTTCATGTGAAATTTTTTGTTTTTGTTGTTCCCTTTAAGGAACAATTGTTGTTCCCTCTAAGGAATAAATATTGTTCCCTCTAAGGAACAAATATTGTTCCCTCTAAGGAACAACAATTTTGCTTGCAATTAATTATTTTTTCTTCTTGTTGTTCCCTTTAAGGAACAGTTGTTGTTCCCTCTAAGGAACAACAACATCGTTTGTATTTGTTTTCCTGTTGTTCCCTTTAAGGAAGAGATGTAGTTCCCTCTAAGGAATACCTTTTGTTCCCCCTAGGGAACAGTTGTTGTTCCCTCTAAGGAACAGTGGTTGTTCCCTCTAAGGAACAACAATTTTGCGTCCAATTTTCTTCTTTTTCTTGTTGTTTCTTACAAGGAACAGTTGTTGTTCCCTCTAAGGAACAGTTGTTGTTCCCTCTAAGGAACAACCACTGTCACTCTAAGAAACAACAATTTTTTTGTTCGCATGTATTTTCCTTGCTATTCCTTATAGGGAACAGTTGTTGTTCCCTCTAAAGGAACAACAATTTCAGCGTGCATTTTTTCTTTTTGTTCCCTCTAAGGAATAGCTATTGTTCCCATTAAGGAACAACACTTTTGGCGTGTAATTTTTCTTTTTTCTGTTCTCTACAAGGAACAACTGTTGTTTCCTTTAAGGAACAACTAATGTCCCCTCTAAGGAACAATAGTTTCAGTGTGCAGTTTTTCCTTGATGTTCCCTACTGGGAACAATACCAACTTAGCGTGTTTTTCCTTATTGTTCCCTCTAAGGAACAACACCTTTTTGTGTGTCTTTCCTTGCTAAGGAACAACACTTTTTGTGTGAGATTTTCTTTTGTTGTTTCATTTAGGAAATAACACTTTGAGAATATTTGTTTGAGAACATAATTTCTTTCCTTTGATCCTTTATAGAGTACAAGTGTACAAATATATATGTAAGGATACAAATCTAAAGTTTACTGGAACAAGCAAATATATTGAATATTATCATCTTTAACGAGATTTCTTTGTAGTGATTGAAAAAGAAAGGACACAACCATCTATATCACTTAATTTTCCTCATTTCCATTTTCATTCGAATTGATTGATTATTTGTACCATGTTGGTTCTTCTCTAGCTCCTATAGTTCTCTCTGTTCATTATCATTAAATAAGGCTAAGGGTATACTTTTTTTCTATTGATATGTTTAGACTTCTTTTGCCATCGCTACTCCTAAGGAGTGTTGAGCCACCCTCTATATATAAATAGGAAGTGTTGTTCAATATATATATATCTCTATATATATATATATATACATACACACACACACACTAACAATTCTATGATTTTTCAAATGGAGGATAGGGGGTCTCATCATGAGCCAGCCTACCATGTTCATAAGGAAGTAGCGAAGTGGCATTCCCACCATGGCCACCACACCAAGGATATGATCCAAAGGATGCATCAAGAAATAAAAGTCCTTGGAACAAGAGGTCTCATCACGAGCCAAGCTGTCCATTTTTTGCTCCTTCCCAGTGAATGGCAATGTGTTCATCTGGTCACCATGCTAGCACATTGGTCTCTACTCTGATATCATAATGCACTCTCCCAATTATACACAGAGGATCATGGTTCCAAGGGGTGAAAAAGAAACTTTGTTGAGGCTATAGATGCCTGCAGGCAACAAAAACTTTGATGATGGTATTGAAGTCATATTTTTAACATCAATAGTTATTATAACTCCCTTTTATTATTATGTATCTTTACTACAGAGAGAATATGTCCCTAATCTATTTTTAACCTTTACACATGCAATATCTTTAAAAAAAATCAATCATAATAGCTTTAAGTGGAATGATGACATCAAAGTATCTTTCCTGCATTAGTTGTCCTTTTCTCTTTTCTAATCACCTCACAACATCTCCACACTTATTGATAATTCTCGTTACATGCATTGATTTTAGCACTCTGATATCTTTTGTGATCCTTTCATTAATATACGTACCTTACCACTTTCCATCACCCTTGTACTTCACCGCTAGCACGTTATTCCTTCACTCATTCGGTCGAAGGCGACCTATTATTTCAAAGGGGGGGCGAGGAGCAACCTCCAGTGTACTATGCATGCGTGTCAACTCTCCATTTGATCTTGCAGGGAAATATGACATTCCATGATTACGTAGTATATCGTACAGTAGCAAGTCCTAGAAAATGGTATTTATGCCTGTAAGGTATCATACGATATAACCATTATAACAACTTGCTTTTCCATCACTTAGCTCTGTCTAGTTCTGGGATATCTCTGCTACACTAATTGTTTGTAGAATTCAGGCAGTATGGGAGGAAGAACAGTGCACAGCGAGCTGCTAATATTGGCCATTTATAATGCAGCCAGAAAAATTATAGCCAGAGCTGGGTGGATAGCATACTTCACGCGATTTCAGCCACCCAGCGAAGTAGTCACCATTGAATTCCTACAAAATTTACAGAACGAACAATCCATGATAAGGGGCAGACAAATTACAACGACAGATGTTGTAATTATAGAAGTCCAAGGTTGCCAGCTGAAGGACCAATATGGACTAACAAAAGATTGAAGTTGTTGGATGCTATTGCAGTCTTTAAGGGCGAAGGACATGATCTAATCATCAAAGGCAAAGGAATTCGACAGTCATCCCTAGGAGAACCGTGGGGAGAACTAGCAAGAGTCATCTAGAATTACATTACATGTGACGGGGTGAAAAGACATGGCAAGGCTGCGTCAACTTAAACTCTTAGCAGTCCTAAAACAAGTGTGCTATGAATTTACCTACATATTTGAATTTTCTACTGCATGATACTGCTATAAGGATAAAAAAGTCCCAACACACAGAAACCATTGTAAGCCACCATTGTTTGATTAGGTCGATAGTTAGTTACAACCTCGCCCAATAGCAATCAAGTTGGGAGGAATTAAAATTTGCCATTGAAGGGAGGTTAGCTCTACCTACACCTCACCCTATTCCAAAATGGAAAAGGACTATCCTTACAACAAACACTCCCCAAAAGTACAGACATTCTACCATGTTGAGAAAAAGCTTAAGAGCACCTGAAAACCCCCAGGGAAGTATCAACCAGCCCATAGAATTGTCTAGCCCAGGAAGTGAACAACAATTGCAGATAGAAGGCCAGGATGACCCCGAATCAGACATGAGGAAGAATCAAGGCATTCTGGAGAAGAAGAAAGAAATGAATCAGAACTCCCCTCAACATCAAATTCAAGTCCCCCAGGAAATTTATTGCATGATATCGAATTAGCCCATATTATGGCCAATATGGATGATTTCATACATCCCAAAAGCCCTCTCAATTTTAACATTGGAGCAACCCAATTTGTAGAGAACTCTAGCCATGATAGAATTTTATTAGAAAATGTAAGCTGTGAAGCAAAAACAAGGGCATAGGCCACTTAAGAAGAGGTGAACCAACCTAGTGACATGCCTCCAGAAAAACCTAGCCAGGTAGGCCTAAATACAGAGAATATAGGCCAAACAGAAGAAATAGAAGTAAACCGGGAAGAGGACGACCAATCTGGGGACATGGTCCTTTGAGAACAAAGCCAAGATGAGCAGCCGAGCTCATTAGGAGCAGAAACGGTTAACAGAACAGTGGCTCCTCCTAAAAGGCAGAGTGACAAAATTAAAAAGCTTAGGAAGGAACAGCAAAGGCTACGAAAAATAGTGAAAAGGCTCAGACGAAAGATAAGAGAATTATCAGTGGGGAAGACTCCAAACAAAACCCCAGATAAGTGCAGCAACCCAAAATGAAGTATGTGAATTAAAGCTACAGGGACTCAAATTAAGCCCATACTCATTCAACCTGTCACAGAACAACATGCAATCTTTGCAGAAATAACTACCTAGACAGAGGCTATACCCTCCTATGACTTAGTTATTCAGATGGAGGTGGTACCCTCATATAGCGTGGCTATCCAGACGGAGGCCTGGACCTCCCATAATAAAGGAACACATACAATAGGCACTCATTCTCATAGTGGGAGCACACAGACAACCACTCAAGTCAAAGATATCATGACAAGCAACGACCCCAATATATTGAATCTTCAAGAAGATTTAGCACAAGCTCAGCTTACCATAGAACGACTTGAGCTGGAAACTGTCTCCTAGCAAAAATACCAAGAATTACAGAGGTAGCTTCGGGACATGAATACATTAGAAAGCGAGTCCTTCGATAACTACTAAAAGGAATAAGAGAGAATTGAGAAAACGAAGCTCAGATTAGAGAAGGTCATGGGTCAAACGGACACTATCTGCTCATTATACACTGATGTCTTGGCATGTAGATCTCTTGCCAACAATTATGCCTTATTTTTGTTATAAAGATACTTGCAGTTGAAAATCAAAGCCGTCGGGGCTAGAAAATCAATAGAATTGAAAACAATTCAGGATTTCATAAACCGTTGCAAATAGCATGGGGTAAAATTTCAAAGATTACTTTTTGAATCTTACTTACATAATTTTGTATTAGAGGAAGAAGTGGAAAAGAAACCCAACCCTTTTGTGGGGGATGTGCAATTCCAAGCTTTTATCTCATTTGTTGTCAATCAACTGAAATGGTTCAAGGCTCATAACGCATTCCAAAGGCAAGAGCATGGACTGGACCTTTGGGTCAGAGGTGAACCCAAACACCCCTTGCAAATGCTGGCCAATCACAAGAGTCCGATGACAATGGAAGGAGTAATCAAAATTTTGGGGCCTATTTAGGAAGAGATTGTACAAAGGGAGTAGAATACTTCCTCTCCATTTAGGAAAGCTCCTTGGCTGTAGCCAAGCTCAGGTGGACAGCCTCCACTAGTAATGTACAGAATAGAGAGCCTTTTAATTATAAAAATTTTAAGCTAGCTACAGAACATTTTGTCACTTATAGCAATCTCCTTTTAAGATAAGGTCCCTATTAGCTAGAATGTCTGTTCCGTAGCCCTATCGTTTGGTATCCTGCTGAAGGTTATCAGGCTATATATGAATTTCCTGAAGGATAGACAAGGCTCGTCCATGAGCTCTTGGCCAAGAACCATGGTTTTAGACCACTCTACTACGTTCCTTCTCCAATTTATTCTTTAACTACTTTGCATACGAACTACTTGCTCTTCATGAGGCCATGAAACAAGGTAAGAAGGGGAGTATGTTGAGTCATGGAAAAGGTATGTGTTTACCATTAATTTCATCATCCTTCTCATTTATTCTTACCTTTTCTATATCCTAATGCGTTAATAAGAATTGTGGTAAGAAATGAAGTAATTATCTGCAGTTATGACATAGATAATTATTACCCTTCTTTATGCAGGAAAAAAAAAAGGGACAAACGTTGTTCCCTGTGAAAGAATAGCAAAAATTGGCAAGCTAAGGAAGGAATGCAGTGGTTGCAGATAAGGCCAAAGAAAGTCAGAAGAATCAGCGCGAGAAGGGAAAGGATGCCTGAATTTGGAAATTTGTTGTGAATCCTTTAGGATCGAGAGATCCTGAGGGATCGCGTTCTTCATTTATCTTTTACCCTTTACTATTATAAAAGGAGATGTTTTGTAAGAAGGAAGAGAGAGGAAAATCTATGTTATTACTGAAATTGTATTTTAATTACAAACTCTCGTTGTTGAGAAGAACACGAATATATTGTAATGCTCATTCAATTTGATGATTAATATATAAGTGACATTGTTGTTCCCTCACATTATCTGAAGTAACTTAGTAGTGTTCACTGGCAGCTAAGGGCCCAACCTCTGGCGGATTCAACTGCTTTTCTTGTGTCATACATTTCTAATTCTCACAAGTGTGATGGTTTGATAGTATTCTTTCTTTCTATGATTTTATCACTTACCCTGTGTTGATAGAATATCTTTGCTTTCTATAATTTACAATATTATCATTAGTACGATTTACTTTCATTTCAGATTGAGTTATTTAGATACATATTCTACTGGATTTAATCAACTGTAAACAGTATTAACTATCATTGTTGAAACTCTCAAATTGATATCATTTGTTGTTCATATTATTTACTGAATATTGGGTTTGATTTAGATTATATTAGTTAAAGAGAGATGAGTTATCATTATTGTACTCTCGATTGATGTTATTGTTACTTTAATGAATGTAAGATTTGAGTTTGTGAGAAGATTAATTTCTGTAATTGCAATTGGAATTTACTAGATGCATTTGTTTACTCTTGTATTTGAAGATCTATACTACAATCTAGGAAGCATTGTTCTGAATTAAATAGCAACCACATAATGTGTACACCCTTGAAATAATAGGACGTGCCTGGCTTGATAATTAATGTGAGGATAATTAGGAGTTTCAAAAGGCACATTTTATCAATCAACACCATGCACGCACCACCCATAACTACAACATAGTAGATGACTTGGCACAATACCTCTACTGTGTCATCTCTAGATGCCCTCTAGATACACCCTTCATAATTAAAGGCCCCACTCTCTGCTTTGGCTATTGTGGATCCCTCAAATGATTCACTAATTGTATGCAATGTCAACAAATTAATTAACCCACCTCTCTACTTATATGTATTTTTCCAAAATCAAATATCTATCAAAAATATCATTATTCAATGTTGCATCTTTAATAAATGGGTAGCCACATATGTGATGTCAATCCAACTTGGAAGAGCCTAGAATGTAGGGTCAGGAAACATGGCACAATGAGAAATAAAGAGACATGGCCTGAGACCCCTTTCTCTCCCCATACTGGCAGCTTTTTAATTGCCTTGTGATCATGTTGACATGATGTTAGCACAGGGGACACATGGCATGTGTTTTTGGCACTTACATGTGGCTTAGTGGGAAAAATATAGGTGACATGTGTGACCACTCAGGTCGAACTACATGGCATTGGTGACATGAGAATGATGTCATCCAACCACGTAACCCTAGAAGGGATTCCCTAGAAGTTTTATAAGGCATGCATGCAATGATATCTAAGATGACTAGGATATGGAACATGGTGGAAATCAGATTGTAGTGACATGTAACCCTCACTAGTTGTTGATTGGTCCACATGTCAAAGGTGGTACACAGATGGACACATCATCACTGATGCATTGCCCCAGAAGAAAATAAAATGCGCATAAGAGGTAGCTTCAGGTTGACTGGGCACCAGGACATGGTGGCATCACGATGGTAGTGGCATGTAATCCTGATAGTTTCCCTATTGGTCCATGTGTGTGAAGAGGATTTTAATAATATAATGTATTTAATTTTAGTTTGATATATTGATATATTTAAAATATATATTTTCTTATTATTACTAGAAAATATGTTAGTAATTTGTTGATCTTGATAATAAAAATTTAATAATAGAGTTTCAAATCATCACAACATTATATTATTAAGAAATGAGCATAGTTTTTATTGGAATTGAACACGTATGGGAAGGATAACAATTAATCCTTGTACCTAATCAATTTGATTAACATATATAAATAAAATTTTGAATATATTAGTTTATATCTTGGAAATAAAAACTTATATTAAAAATAATCAAAAGAAATGCCCTTTACTTATCATATTATTAACAAGTTTTATATTTCATGTTTGTTAGGAAAAAATTATTTTTATGATGCATGGGATTATTATTATTATCATCATAATCATCATCGACACCACCACACTTTACATAACTACCTTTTAAATTAATATTTGAAATTTCCATCGATTATATTTGAAACATTAGTATTCATTAGATTTATGAAAGTTTCCAGGTATCAGTCAACCTACATGGTGCCCCAAAAAATTCATAGTGTCAATATCTTGTTTTGAAGATAATTTTTGGGTTGTCTTCCACCTTAAACCTATGTTCATATGCCTATATCTATTAATACATCAACAAGGATACTCTCGAAAATGGCATCAATCCAAGGAATCAAACATGTATACATATCCTCTAGAGTATCCATGTTCATATATTAATCATCATTGCAAAGTAAAAAGATGTCATCTTCCATTTTAACAAATATCACTAGTTCTCTTCTATGGAGACACACCAAGCATGACCGCCCTCGGATAAATCATATCCTTTAATTGGATGCTTAATTCATTATGCTTAGGAGTGTTCATTCATTGTAATTTTTTAGGTATTGTTTGGCCCTAGCTTTGAAATGATAATGAATTCAATGTTCTTCATCAAAGGGACCTCAAATAACAAAAAGGGAAATATGTCTCTCAACCCACAAAACATATTATGTTGCTCCAAGGAACAGTTATTGTCTAGTTCAATCAAAAAAATCCTACAACACTTCAAATAGCTTAAAAGAATCATGCTCATGGGATACCAAACCACATGACTAAAACCAAAAGGGGAAATGAAGTTATTTACAACACCATGGTCAATCAAAATAAAGATGGAAACCATTACTTATACATGATGCATAAATGGTAAGACCTAATGCACATCACGGTGATTACTTATGTAATACATAATATGAGCATATGACCCTAACATGTAAGTATACGGTAAGTTAGGAATGTTAATTATCATTTTTAAAAATATTGATATTAATTATAAAAATTATAAGTAGCACTTTTGCCTATAACTCACTAGGGGCACCATAGGATCAATGAACCAATGACTGTGAAAATAAGTGAAGTCAAGAAAAGAAAAAATGATTGTGTTCAAAGGTATTTGTATCCCAAGCCTCATTATTATTCTTGTCTTAAGTGCATTATGCATTGTTTTCCAAATTTTATGATTGGAAACATATTCCTCATGTAAGTGTTGAGTTCATGCATACCTTGTAAGGGATTCTATCAACCTTCGATGAAAGTGATTCATTCATTCCATCATTCATATGTAACTTTGAGAGAGTACACATTGACATAGTTGTAACCATGAAACAATATGAAAACCATGATTGGGTTCATCAAATATTATTGAGCAAAAGAGAAATATAATTTATAGTTGATATTTCATAATCACCCTAAATTGGAGCACTAGAGGGAAGGGGGATGAAGGGTAATAGGCTAAGGGATCGAATAGTAGAAAATGACACAGTTCCTATGTTGTGTAGGATTGAGGAGAAAGAGAGATTGGTGAGTAGGACTACTAGAGTATGAATTATTCAAAAATAATTTTCTTTCTCACATGTTAAGATTTTTGGGTTGAGTGTAATGAACTAAATTCATAGCAAGAGAATTCACACTTTTTGTTTCAATGCTTAACATACTAGGGTAGCACATGCATAAGTTAGCACCTGCCTCTAGGAGGAAAAACACTGCCATGAAATATTTCGACAAGTGTAAATAATAACAGATGAGTAGTTTGGTATTTCCCACAAGTTAGTATTGCATTCATTTTAATTATATTTTCCAAGAACAGGGAAAATTTATGATAAATTGGATTCATGTGCTTCCTAAATAAATTTCCAATTTATGATTAAATTGTTATAGTTGTGTGGCATTGCCCAACTAGAAGCCGAGGACACTACAATATATATTTAAGAGGCAACAAAAATTTTGATGAAACCTAAGCTTCTAATATGAGCTATTTATGCAATAATATAAAACATATGGGAGTGGCACAAGAGAACAATGAGAGAACTTATGCCTAAAATTACAAAGTATTCAATTAATTAGAATAAAGCACACAATGGGTCTCAAAGAAGATATGTATCAAAATGCTGAGAGCCTAATTGAGTTCATTGGTTGACTGTTTGACTTCTAAAGAGACTAATACACATAATTATAAAATTTGTTATTGGTTGTCCAAGAACAGATTATGCTAATTGAGTGGATGATCTAGGTGGATATTGGTGGCCACCTACCTATTCCATTTGGACCCCCAACATTGTCTCTTTCAGTTTTTTGGTTTCCTTAATTGTAGCACAATTTACTATTTCTGGCATTTTTTGGGTCCTGAACTTCCGGAGCCGTTTTGAGGCCCTAAATAGTGTTTTTAGGGAAAATAGAGAGACCGGAAATATCCCAAAATTACTTTCTTGTTTGCTATCGGCCTTCTCTTTGAGATATTTGAAACAAGGTATTATGATAGCCAAGTGGAGATCAGATACCAAAGTTACGACCCTGGGAAGTTGATGTACCAATTTACCCAAATGGGGCCAACAATTTTGGCGCTTCATCTCCTAGGGTTAGGTTTTTGGATGTTTCCATTGTTTATCAATAATAAATAGGCCTTTGAGCCTCATTGTAACACAGTTCTGAGGCATGTAGCTGCCATATCTCTTCTTAGAGATAAGCTACCGTCGCCCGAGCTAGTCTTATTTCCATTATGTTTGTAAGAATATTTTAGTAATTGATATTAATGAAATGAAGTGTTATTTCTACTGCATCTTTGTATTTATTGTTATATTTGTAATTGGTGGCATTCTTGTTTAAATCTGGATCAGTGGATGAGATGCCACATGTCATGTTTTACCACTTCATTGGACTCATTACCATGGTGTTGACTGGCATAGACGTTTTCTACTTGGTGTTGTTTTTTGGTTTATTAGCACAATTTTTATTTGAGGATATAGAATAGAGTCCTACATTAACTATATTGCACAATTTCAACAAAGTATATCCTTCAATAAAATCACAACATTTTATCATGTCATTGTCACAGTAATCTAATTATGATTGCAAACACCTAACAAAAGTTATGAAGTTTGCACTTATGAATTAAAGCTATAATGTGAATCATCCATTTACATGTTATTAATTGGAAATGATGTCATGTAACTTTTTTACCAAGACCATTACATAGAATGGACCCCTAACTAACTAACGCCTTTTATTAAGCATGTAATTTGAATAACAACCTAATTGTGAGAACCTTATATCTATGAAAAATAGGCACAAACTCGAAAGAAATTAAGTTCCTTAAATTTGATCCTTGGTCATTTCCCTCTCTTCAACCATGGAATTTATAAACCTATTAAACCCATTTTCAAATTTGGTCTTTAGCCCTTAATCTTGTCCATTGTTTATACAAAAATAAAAATCTCCATTCATGGTATATTTGTATTCAAACATATATAGACAGATATGACTAAATTTGCATTCTTGCACCAAAGCTAGAATACAAATCATGCATTTGTATATTCTTATGCAAATCTGTAATAATAAATGGAAAAGTTACCATGTAACATGTTTACCAAGACCATTAGATTCCAAGTGAAATTTCATTGAGTTTATGTTGAGTGTGATATTTAAGTTTACCACTTCCCATATATCATGACATGAAAAACATGCTAAGATATAAATGACTAAATTGTTTGAAAAACATGGTATTGGAAACTATTACAAGCAGCAATATGTGAAGCTCATAATGAATTTTGGGAGTACTTTTTCAAGACCATAGAGACATGATCATGTCTATTTATCAAGTGCAATAGATACAAGCACTAATTTATTAAATACTAATAATTACTTCTAATAATGTAGATCTTATTTTAACAATACAATTTTATCATTAAGCAATTATACTTTGGAAATTCAACCATCAATTCACAAGGATAGTGGATATCACAACACACAAAGAGAACAAAATATTTACCTTGGGAAAACCCACTTGGGGGAAAGCCCAACAAAATTTTCCTTAGGTAAATTATTTAATTCAACAAGAGATATGCCTAATATTGCTAGTCAATTATGAGGTCAAACTAACCAACAATTCTATGGTAAAACCTAGTCAAACAACCCTTTTATCAAGTCAATATGTTTCCCTTCAACTTCATCCCTCTCAAATCTTCCTAGGCTGAATTTCATCCTCCTAGAATATGTTCAGAAACTTGACCCTGCTACCGAAAATGTTATGTTCAAATTTTGGACTTGCATCTTAGAAGCTTGACCTATTACCTAGAAACTGCCCAGAAAATCACATGGGCAAAGTATATAAATTGATAAATATTCGTGATATGAATTTTTCCTTATTGTCCTTCTTTATTTGCTCTTCTTCTTCACTTGGATGCCCAAAATATGTTTTCTTGTGTGAGAAATCAAATTGTGCCTTGTGGAGGAGGTCAAGTGCTCTATATATAGTTTGTCTATATGAATGGGTGTCTCTTCACTAGGGCTGACTTGACCTTAAGGAGGACCGAGTTGAAAAATTTGGAGCCAAAAATTCAGAATTCAAATTTTGAAAATTTCTTTTTTGATATCGACATGAAGAACATGTCTTATATTAATTCTTTCAAGGGAAAAAATGATATGAAGAACCGATCATAGAACTAAATTATGTACTTCAAGGGATAAAATATAAATTATAAAGGCCAACCATAGCTACAAGATTCAACACTCCCTCTTAACTAGGGAGGTATTCATAATAACTAGCTAGATGTTCTTTTGTTGACAAAATTTTCTAACAAAATGCTATAACAAATCATCATCATTATTCTATCCCCATATATAGGCCAGAAATTCTGACACATGGTAAACCAATAGCATCAACTAATTACCATAATCTGATCAAACATCCTTGACATGTGGTAAATCAAAAGCATCAACCAAATACCATAATTCTAGTCAATACCTCTGACCTATGGTATATCCTTACCATAATCTTGGTTGATACTCCTAACACATGGTACAACATTTAGCATAAACTAGTAACTATAATACCGGTTGATTTGGCACATGGTATACAGACTAGTCTTGGTTCACCATTATTCGGTTCAATATATTTGATGCATGGTATATATCTAAAGGCCACATTTTATTTGAGTAATTCAAGGACTTATTTTAACTAATCTTAATGCTCCAGGA
The DNA here is from genome assembly GCA_000404065.3 of Pinus taeda. Taxonomy (NCBI): domain Eukaryota; kingdom Viridiplantae; phylum Streptophyta; class Pinopsida; order Pinales; family Pinaceae; genus Pinus; species Pinus taeda. The sequence goes on along the minus strand of APFE030516657.1, from coordinate 101,531 downwards.
ACATTCTTCCTAATTTGTGTCAACTTACTTGATACAAGAAGAATGATTATCCTTTGTTGGACCATTCTCCCCAATTAGGGTCAATATACTTGACACGGGAAGAATGTCGATCCATGATTTTATCTCATGAACACTCCCTCTCACTGAGACAAACATTCTCAATAAGTCCAATATTGTCCCTGAAGTATACAAAATATTATATGGACAGAGGCTTTGTAAGTATATCAGTGATATGCTCATTAGTAGAGACACATTAGAGCTTCATTTATCCCTTCTGCATAATGTCATGAATGAAGTGGTACTTGATCTTGATGTACATCAACTTGTCATGGAAAATTACATTATCTATCAGCTTCACACAACTTTGGTTGTCACAATATATCATAGTCGGTACTAGCACCTGATCAAATAGTCTTGTGAGTAACTTCCAAAGCCACACTACTTCACAACTCACTAGAATGGATGCAATATACTCTTCCTCAGTAGTTTTGAGTGCAATATATTTCTACTTCCTACTCATCCATGAATCGTAGAGGAGCCAAAACTAAAGCAACCTTTGAAAGTACTATTGCTGTTTTCAACACTTCCTGCCCAATCTGCACCTGTATATCCCTACAATTGTATATCACCGTTTGAGACATATGTCAAAACATAATCAATTGTACCATGAAAATTGATGTGCCTCATCAATAGGTACATCATAAGGGTCATAATGTCAGTCTCCAACATTATAACTATCTCTTTCTCACATTTATTTATAATTTTTGTTATATTATGCTTGGTGAGAAGTGTAAAAGATGTTTTTCTATGTCATGTAGCCTAATATGGTTTAATTGGAGGAAACAAAGGATTTTTTAGGTAATTTAAATGTAGGGGATCAGAGTAGACAATAGGGATAGATTCTAGGATGTTTTCCACCTCCTTAACTCCTTTAATGAGCCCAATATCACCACACACACTCTCGTCATCTCGAGGTCATTAGCAGTCAAGCAAGACAGGGTCATTGCTAGCCTAGAAAGTGTAGTTAATGAAGATAAAGATCCACCAATATCGAGTTACGAAAGACAAACATTCTTATTTTATAGGGAGTTGCTAGTAGCTACCCTCTTGTATAAATAAACATGTCAAAGAGCTCATTAGGATTCTAACTTTGTTTTTAGCTAGGTATCTATCGAGCTCAAGCACTTGGCATTGTTAGTTTTGACTAGTTATGTGATGTATTTGACATTGGTGCAATGATAATGATAAGCTTCTGATTGGTTAATCACTAAGTTAGCTCTAGAGGGTTGAGGCTCTTGGGTTTGGGCCCCAACCCAGTGGCTTAGGCCCCTCTTATGTATTCGTATTTACTTTTATTTCAGAGTGTTTATTATTTTTCTACATTTCATTAGAAAAAACCACTAAAAATCTTGTGATATCATCTCTCACATGGGAGGATGAATGGAAGGATCTACAATCATAGCCTAAAAATACTATGTTTATGATTTCTTGGAAGAATATCTATGTTAGTCATCTTGTTTTTCATGTGCTTAATATAGATTAGGAGTTGATTCATTGACTGGATCAGAGTTTTTGGCAAAGATTAGATGACATTTAAATTCAACTCATCTTTTCCACTAGTAGTTGTTTCATTTTTCAATGATAAAAGGGTATATGCACATGATGTTTCAGGGATATTTGGATCTTTAGGAAAGGGGCCTTTCACCACCTCCATATTGGACTTCCTCGACATCTTTTATGAAGCTCAAATTCCATCTTCAATGTTATGTTCTTGAGATCATCCTCTTAGATCACCATGAGAAACTCTCCTAGTGCAAAACATGCCTTCAAAAGGCTTTGAACTTGGATAGGGGTGTTGGTCAAATTTCATCCATTTACCTCAACCTCCATCCACCTTTCCATTCCTGGAACCCATCATTCCTACCTCCTAAACCTTCTCGGCAACCTTCCTATAGCATTGCAGGCCTTCTAGTAGCAATATACGACACCTATAGTAGCCTCGTATAGCATACATGTAGCAGCTTGTTTCTCCACTTTTTTGACCTTTTATTCAATTTGGACTTAGTTTAGAAGTAGTTTGACCCCCAGTTGTGACTCCATGATCAAGGGAAGCACCTAGGCCACTCCAACCATCATTTTCCTTCACTGCAGAATATGATAGAATTAGTTTCTTTATCATAAATTTGGCACAAATAGAACATTGGTATATATGCAAGTGTGAGCTAGATAGATGATGCATGGAACCTTGAGTTATGATTTGATGGGTTAGATTCTTGTCTACAAGTAGATTTGGTAGCTAGATGGTTGATTGCAAGATAATTTAGTTCCTATTCTGTAAGTAGTGTAGCTCTTATATTTCCATGAATTGAATCAATAACATTTACAAGTTGAAGTTCACAAAGAATTTTCCTTTTTATCATTAAAGGTAGCTTCTAAGTTGCACATTAGTTAGTTTTCCTTCTAATTCAGTAGGAAGAATGGTCTTGGAGAACTATTGATCAAATTTCCTAGTTGAGGGTGGCATGAGTAGAATCCCTCTAGTCTATATGTAGCATTGTCACCTTGAAGTATATACAAACCTTGGGTTGATAAATAGAGTTGAGGAGCCCTTCAGAGTTGCAAAACTCTTGGTGCAATGCCAGGTCCCACCACTTTTTTGCATCATTGTCGGGGAGGTGTCTAGGTAGATGTTATTTATGCTTCAACATTGTTTTTGTTTTGTATACAGTTTTGAGAAAGAAACATAAAAGAAAGAGACAAAAATTCCTTTCATGCCTTGTAGGAATAGAGATACTCAAGGAAAATTCTTACCGAACTCCCCCACCCCCTCAAGAAGTCAACCTTCAATCTTCTTCGGTGACTGCCAGCTTCCCTCTCTGAGTATAGGGGAGTTAGAAGACCCTCTAGGTGAGAAACCTGAGATATTTAAAGAACCTATTGGGGAAGAAGAAGTACTTACTTAACCTGCCCAAACCATGGCTGAAAATAGGAACAATGAGTTTCTCCCTATCAGAGAGACCAATGGAGAGGTCAAAATGAAGAATATCAGCCCTAATGGCCTTCCACACTTCCATAGATTAACCTAAGGATCTTGATACCTTTATGTATAAAATTTGTTGTTACCTATAGGACCTATGACTATGCCTTTGATGACCAAAATTTGAAGTTATTCCCTATCATGCATAAATAGTTAATCTTGCAGACAAAACCAACCTCCCTAGAAGCCTAAGACTTTCTAGTGAGAAACAAGACAATTAAGAGCAATCCTTCTCTAAACATGCATTTATCATACGAGAAATCAAGTGTTTTAGATCCTACATGTAGTCCAACGCTGTTGTAGTAGTCCAGCCTTGTCGATCTAGATGAGCTCCTCCTTCACTTCGAAACCTACATTCACTAACAATCAAACGATTACATAGCACCTGAATATCCCATAAAATAAAACATATTCAACATATATACCAAGGAGTATATGAAACAACTCATTAATAACAAATTGTTGAGAAGAATGGACTTATTTGTATTAATAGGAAACAAAAGAAACCATTACAACCTGAGCCTTGATGTTGTGCAAGTTCCTCCGAGGGTCCAGCAAGAGTTTTCCTTTACTTTGATAAGCTCACCCACTTCCAAATGAAACAAGAAAGGATGGTAATCTCTCCTCACAAGCTTCTACAAGGAAGTCCTAATTCCAGCAGCATCTACCCTTTGGAATGTTCAGCTTTCAACCTCCCCTCCTCTAGCCCAATGCCTATATTTACAATGTTCTAGAGGAAGTTAATCAGGTCCAACATCAATGGGATACTCGCCTATTTTGGATGGGGTAGCTCCTCTCTTGATGGGATAAGTTCCTCTTTTATAGGGATGCATGAACCATCTGGAGGCGCTCAATACACGTCAAACAATCTTCTAGAATGCTCTAGAAATGACCACAAGTAACTTTTTTAAGATGAAACTCGCGCCTTTTGACCTTTACAGGAGTACGCACCCATCCCTTGACATACAGAGTGTACAAGTACACAGGTATAATGAACTTGGGGTGCGTACACGCAGGTAAGGTAGATAGAACCTGCGTACCCAGAGATAAACATGTTTTTTAAAGACTTTCTCTCTTTCTTGAAGTTTGACATGGAGAGCAGAGGTATAAGGCTTGCCAAGGAGGATAATATGACTGTTGCTGGAGCCATACTAACTACAGATAGTCATGGTGACAAATTTTAGTGTAACAACAAGTATCTTCAAATTTCAGCCACATACTCTATTCAAAATCCAGAGAGAAGTAGTTGGTAGCACTTATTTCTGAAAACAAAAATAGTAATATCTCGACCAAACAAAACAAATGTAAACAAAAATAGAAAATAGAATCAAGAAAAGCGAAAACACAAGTTAATAAGCAAAACAAACATAATAAAAACAACAAGTAGCAAGCATACTATGTACATGGCAAGGGCATGGCCCGACCTACTGAAAATAATTCTTAAGATCTTGGTTGTTGATAGGAAGGTTGTCAAGCCTCCCGTCAAGTGATCACAAATGATATGCATATGGTCCAAGCTTCTCATGAACTTTGTACGGGCCAATCCACAGGGACTGGAACTTCGTATGTTTTCCTTTGCCTTCATGGGTCTTATCCCATTTCAGAACTAATTCACCCATATCGAAGCTAGCTTGCCTTGTAGAATTCTTATTGAACCACATCTTGATACAGTTCTGATGGAGTGTGATTTTTTCTTTTTCTTTCATCCTTTCTTCTTGAAGCTTATGGTGGGCATCCATCCTATGTTGAACTAGCTGGCAAGGCTCGCCTTGAGGTTCCAGGGAATGTTGAAGAGCAGGAAAGTAGATATTTGGTGAGAGGATGGCTTCTTTACCATAAACCAAGAAGTATGGTGAGGCATTCAGAGAGGGTTTAGGTGTTACACAGTCAGCCCATAGTGCTTCGCTAAGGTGGTATGCCAGTTACGCTACTCAGAGAAAATGGTCTTCTTGATTATACATATAAGGTTTTTATTCATAGACTCTATTAGACTGTTTTCTTGCAGATAGTAGTTTGATGAATGCTTTAGAAGAATACCATTTTTTAATTCAAATTCATAGAGTTTCAAGGACGAAAAATAAGTTTCATTATAAAAACAAGTGATACCGGAACACCAAAGCGTGAGATGATATTCTGCTAGAGGAAGCTCATGACCTCCTAGTCATTCACTTGTTTGAGCGGAACCACTTCTGTCCACTGCATAAACTATTCAGTTGATGTTAGGATATACTAGTGTTGTTCCGACAAATGAGGGAAAATTTCCCCAATGATGTCCAAGCCCCACTGTTGGAATGGTTCGGTCACTGTAATAGGGTGCAATGGGGTTGTTGATCTTCGTGTTCTGTCGGTGAATTTTTGACTGACCATGCACTTGCAGGAATAGGAGTGCACATCTTTGAATAGTGTGGGCCAATAAAAACCAGCTCACATAACCTTTTGTGTAGTGTTATTTCCCGCAAAGTGACCCCTGACGGGCCCATCATGTAGATCTTGAAGTAACTTCTCTGACTCCTGTGCCTTCGAGGCACCTGAGCACAACTCCATTACTGTTCTTTCTATAAAGCACTCCATGCACCAACTAATATGTTAAGGCTTTCAGGCACAATGCTCTCTTTTGTTTGATAGAAAAGTGAGAGGATATGGTGCCATACTCAAGGTACTAGCATACATCTATGTACCAAGAGGTTATGTTTTCTACGGGTGTTGCTCACCTTATGTCGTACATCTCAATCTCCTACTCCCAATTGGCAAGCTCTTCTTCATTCTCTAGAGTGTGCACTTCTTAAATTGCAAGTCTGCAGAGCCCATGTCCTTTTATCCTGTGCACTAACTTGATTTCAAGATCATATTCTTGCAAATCTATCATCCAGCTTGCACGTCATTATCCCAGCTCTTGTTGTATTAGCAATGTATGGATTTTTGGTTGGGGGATGAAGACTATGCAGTACTTATTCAGCAAGAAGGGCCTGGAGTGTTTTATCACCTTGTAAACTGCATAATCTTGACTGTCAATGGTGGGATAGTTAAGCTTTGTTCCCTGCATTCTTCACTCATAAAAGAGATGGGATGTTCATCATTAGCTTCATCATTCTAAGTGAGTACTGCAGCTAGTGAGTTATCGGAAGCGAATGTGTATAGCATGAAATCCTTTTTGAAATATGGGCTATAAAGTGCAGGCACTTTGGTAATGGCCTTCTTAATCTAGGCAAAACGCATGCCTTTTTTCTTACCCCAAGTGTACACTACATATTTCTTGATCATGTCTTTCATGGGCTTGACTATTTGCACATAATCCGAGATGAATTTCCAGAGCAAGTTTATCTTGCCCAAGAAGGACTACATGGCCTTCTTGTGGACTGGGTGAGGAATCTATTTAATGGCTTGGACTCGGTCTAGATCCACCTTCATCCCACTCTTGGCAAAGATGTGTCTAAGGAGGTTCCCCTCCAACACGGAAAATATTCTCTTCTTGGGATTCAAGGAAATCCAGTATCTTCGACATCGCTCAAAAATTTTCTTCAGATGGTGTATGTGGTGTTCTCGTCTTTTGGAGAACACAGTCACATCATCGAGGTCTACCACCATGCTCTGCCCAATGAGTCCACGAAAGGCGATGTCCATAGCGTGCTGAAATGTTGTGCTTACATTTACAAGCCCAAATGGCATTCATCTATAAGTGAATGTGCCCCACTTGGTACGGATAGTGGTTTTGAGTTTGTTAGTTTCTACTACTAGAACTTGATTGTATCCTGAGAAACCGTCAAGGAGAGAGAACATATGTGCCCCATATACTATTTGCAAAATATGTTCCATAGACATCACGGGCTAGTTGTCTTTGTTCGAGGCACGGTTTACGTTCCGGAAATCGACACACAAGCATATTTCCCCATACTTCTTTCGTGCAGGCACAATGTTGGAGACCCAAGTGGATTGTCAAACTTATATATGATCCATGCATCCAACAATTTAGTAATCTCTTTCTGTATGAGGGGTTCAAGTGACAGATGTACTTTTCTCAGCTTCTATTGATATGGCTTGACCCCTTCCTTGATTGGAATGATATGTTGTATAATTCACTTGTCATAAGCTTTTAGGTCATCGTACATCCACGCGAACACATCTCAATACTATTTGAACAAGCAGATGAAGGCTTGTCGTTTTTACTGTGTACAACATGTACCAAGATTGACAATCTTCAGATCCTTTTTTTTCTTGAGTTTATCAATTCGTGCCTCATGGTGGAACTATGGGTCTTTTTGTTCCTTGGCCCTTGGAACCGTTCTTGCAAGTCATATAGCTTTTCCAGTGATGCCACACCTTTTTTAATAATGTGGCCTTTCATTTCAGCCAGCTCGTCATTGCCTATTGTTGTATCTTTGAAAGCATTAGAGTTGGCCATAAAATGTAGTATATGTTGATCATCATTAAACACACATAAGTTAGTTATCTTGTCTGCGATAGCTGGTTTGTACAAAATTTCAATAGTAAATCTATCCCTAATCGGTGACATTCTTGACGCTGCATTTGTCAATGCATTGGTAGCTGCATTACACATACTTGGTGCAACAATGATATTAAATGTTTGGACGTTTAAGATTATCCTCAATACCTCTTCTTGGTAACTTTTGATATGTGGCGATAAATAGTGAGTGGTTTTACGTACCTTCCATACCACTATCTCCGAATCACCTACCACTTTGAGCATGACCATATTGAGGCTAATGGATTTCTGCAAGCCCAACACAAGTGCTTCATATTCTACTACATTGTTCATGCACTCAAACTCCAAGCGCCTTCACAGCAGATGCTTCTTATTGCAAGGGTAAATTAGAACACACCCGGCTTCAGAGCTGTCTTGTGTCTTTTATCCATCGAAGTACATAGTCCACAACTCATCTATACATGGACCGCTTGATGTGCTAGTACTACTAATACTATTGTTACTACTACTAATATTAGTACAATGTGTTGTAAAAGTTTCATTAACATCAGTTGGGCAAGGAAGGAGTCCTAAATGTGCGTCTGGTGGGGTTGGAGTTGGCCATACAAGATAAGACCCCAACGTTGTCTCAAGGAGGCAGTGGCTGAACATGAGTTCTACAAGAGCCAACGGTTCATTCTTGCCATTGATGGGAGTGACATTATGCTTCATGTACCTCTTTCATTCTACCCAGATTTGGTTGCACTTACCTTTATGTGGAAGCCACATGTGAGACCAGTCTGTAAACAAATATCCATTCAACTTGCTGGACCAGTCCCTACTAAGTAATATACCATATGCTTTTGGGATGTCCACAACCATTATGTTGATGCACTGGTGGACTTGATGGTCACGAGATAGTTGAATGATCACGTCTCGTAATTCACCAATGGCTAGTACCAATGCTTGATCATGTTGGATGATTCGTGCGGATGTTTTGCTCCACTGTGCATTGATCTTTTTAGCAATGGAGAACGACATTATGTTGGCTGCCGCACCAGAATCAACCAAACAGTTGTGAAAATTGTAGTTTAAAATTTCAAAAGATAGAAGGAATGGAGGGAAATCTAAGTTTCCTTCTTCCATCTCGAGTGTATTGAGCATATTTGAAAGTGATATGGGACGTGCGCTTTCTCCCTTTCTAGTAGAGGTTGTGTTGACTACGTTGTTTTTCCCAATGCACACATCAGGATATCTCGTTGAATCTAGATCTTACCAACTCAAATAGACTGATGTTTGCTCAATTTTTCTTCATGTCATCAACAATGTTGTAATCTATAGGTGGTAGACTCACAGAGGTGTCCGAGTGAAACGAATGTTCGTGTTATCAAGCGGAGTGTTTTACAGCTTGCTTCTCTTGGATGTGTTTTTATCCGCCGTTGTCCTCCTAGGCTTGCTTTGTGTTTTCTACTTTGGGTCGATCAGTGGATCAGTCTTCCTTATCAGAAGCCTGATATTTTCTTACATCTCACCAAGTGTCGGGGGGGGGGGGGGGTGTTTACTTCTAAGATTATAATGGTCATTTTTCTTTGAGGACTACTTCTTAGTGTTCATCTTTTCCATTGTTTGCGAGCACTGATATGTGTTCACTACATTATCAAAGCTTCATGGCTCATCAGGTGAAAAATATTCATCATTTTCTATGTCTTTCAGTTTCTCTTGCATATTTCTCCCTACATCGAGTGTACAACTGCAAAAAACATTTGTGACTCGCATTTGTGAAAGAGCAGAATTTCAGATCTACACATTTCTTGAGTTGGAACACAGACTTCTGCACAGTTTTTGGAACGAGTTAGTTGCTGCTTGACGCATTGCTTGCTTGTCTCTACCTAGGTGGCTAACTACTTGCAAATGTGTTTGATCTACGTTGTTTGAGTTCAGACATCTCAGTGGACAAGCTCTTGACAAGACGAGTGAGGGTCTCAATGTCAGTTGATTCCTTGTCTCTACCCTTGCTCGTCATTACTTGGGACTTCCTACTTGCGTCCTTGGAGTCCTTTGTTTATTCATCATCCTTGATGACTCCTACTACACGTAGGTCTTTCTCAACAATGATAACCTCTTCATAATTTTCCATTAGTGTTGGTTTCACAACTCACTTGATGAACTGTGCGATGTTGGTTGGTAGTGCATATGTGTAGTAACCAGTGGTGATGGAGTCATCAGGCTTAGTGTCTGTTGTGAACTTGTTCAATATACGTGTAAACCTATGGTTGAAATATTTCACTTTCTATTTCCCCTCCATCTTGAGGCTTCCCAACTCTTTAAGTAGCATGGCTTCGGTCTTGTTATTAGCAAAATTCTCAAGGAACATGTGTTTGAATGCAACCAATTGTGTATAGAGTTCGGTGGAAGGTTTTGATACCAAGAAGTTGTGCAACAGACAAAGGTACATGGGAATAATCTACATGCGACATCATCATAACATACCTCAAGGGTCTGCAGTTGTAGGTAGAAGTTATCTAAGTGGTCTTCCACCTTTACCGTGTTGTCAGGGTTGAACTTGACATTCATTCTCTCCGCTCGCCTCGGCATCTTGTGCAAGACAATCAGGAGAGCTAATGGTCCCTGATTCATCCATTAAAGTTTTGAGTCAGCCATTTCTCTTCCTCTCCTTCAAAGTCTGATGGTTCTTAATCTGAGTCTATTGGTTCGTCTTTGCTTCCGCCTCCTCCGTTGCCTTCCCCTCCACCTCCTACACTGAAATATGATCCCAAGCTCACAACAGTGCAATGCTCAGCTTGCTAGAGGATTGGAGGTTCCTTTCATCTTCAATAGTGTAATATCCCTCCCCTTAATAATAAATAATAATAAAAAAATAATAATAATAAATAAATAATACAATAATAAATAATCAAAATAAATAATATATAAATAATAATAATAATATCACTTCATAATAAATAATAAAAATAAATCATAAATGTTAAATAGATAAATGATATTTAAAAATATACATGAAAATAAATAAAAATAATAAAAAATAAAAATACTAAAACTCTAAATAGGAATAAATAGAAATAAAACAAATAAAACAATAAAAAAATCAGTAAAGCTATCAAAAAGAAGGAAATAAAACAAGGAAGCTAAAAATCAAAAGAAAAGTAAAGAAATAAAACAAGAAAGCTAAAAAAATCAAAGTTGCATGTAGACACATGGAATGTGTGCATGTGGTTCCCATCCAATGTTTGTTCTATTTAATAGATTGTGAGGAAGATGAGAGGCATTCCTGCAGTCCATCATTCCGAGATTCGATCTTTCATTCTCTTGGGAGAATGGTGTTCTAAGACTTAGGAGTCACTGGTAGTAGTACGTTGATTAAGGGCTTGGGGGTGGCCAGTTGTAGCAAATTCTTACGCAATTGAGTCTACGGTTGGGTGGAGAGTCGTCCCCAAAACCTTGTTGTCATCTGATAGACATCGATCATATGTAATAAAGGTATGTACTTATTGTTGATTCTGATTTTAATTAGGAAATTAATTTTATATTTACTTTGGATTGTTACATATGGTATCAGAGCAAGGCTCAACCCTTAGGGCCTAGGGGCATCTAATTTTTTTTTTTGTTTTGTCGGAATATTTAACTTGAATTGTTTTGAAAGTTACAGGATGCTTACTTTCCTACGAGTAATTTCCACGGCAACTGAACTTTGGAATCAGGGTTTCTAGATTCTGCAATTCTAATTTGTTTTCATTAATTTGTTAGCCATTTCTAACAATTGTTTGCAGGCTCTGCCACAAACTAAGTGGTGTGTATTTTTATGATAGGCATTAGATAAAGCTCATTTATGTTAAGAGAATAATTTCGGCAAAATCACATAAAAAACCATTTGTCGACGCGTTTCGAACCAACCAGTGTGGTTCATCGTCAGGACAAGTTGAAGAACCAGATCTAGCATGGCATGTTAAATAGACTGAGCAGAGATTCCAACGGCTAATTAACGGCTAACGGAGGAATCCCTGCATCGTTTAAGAAATGCCAGATCGGACTTCAACTTTGTAACCTGCATGCGTGCCCGTTCGAACGGGCACGCAATGCAGGTTACAAAGTTGAAGTCCGATCTGGCATTTCTTAAACGATGCAGGGATTCCTCCGTTAGCCGTTAATTAGCCGTTGGAATCTCTGCTCAGTCTATTTAACATGCCATGCTAGATCTGGTTCTTCAACTTGTCCTGACGATGAACCACACTGGTTGGTTCGAAACGCGTCGACAAATGGTTTTTTATGTGATTTTGCCGAAATTATTCTCTTAACAAGATTATGGATCACAGAAGTCTAAACTCCTTAAAGCTCATTTATCATAAATTTATATGTTGTTAATTTAAATCTTTATATGTTGTATATTGGTACCAAGCTGACAGGCCTTCCAGAAAATTGTTAATTTAAATCTTTGTCCAGAAACAAGTAACTAATCCGGCCAGAAGTATTCCTGAATTAACATTCAAAGAGAAGAAAGATCTCAATGCTTATGCTCACAGTCTTGGCAAGAAACTCAAATGCCATCAGGTAAGCTCATTTTAGCTCAATACTGCGGTGTGAACAGCGAAAATATTATTATATAAGATTGAATTCCCTTTTTTTTGAAACAGGCACCCAATATAAACATGCACTTGTTTATATGGATTTGCGTTTTTGTAGTTTTCAAAGGGTATGATTCTGCTATGAGTGGGTTTAGTGTTTTATTTTATTTTATTTATAGCAATTTCTTTGATTATAAATTGTTGGTTTTGGTATATACTCCTTTGGCACTGGTTCAATTCACATGGAGCCCATATATCTAAGCAGGGGACCTTCTTCTCGTTTCGGTCCCATCACTATTTCCATATTGACATTACACTATTAAATTACTCATCGATTTTATATGCATAATATACAGTGGGAGGGGATGGGTTCAGATTTTTTTCTTATCTCCAAAATTCTCTAGCCCCATTTCTTGTTCTTTTTTGTTTCCTGTTTACAATTACTGATAACATAAATATATGGTCGATTCTCTTGGAAGGTGTCTAGATTTGGGTTTGGTTTAGGCCAGCGTTGCCCAAATGAAATTAAAGCTTGCTTTACTTTTTCAACAAGGATTTCTGATGTTGCCTACTCTGATCTCATTGAGGGCTTTCTCTTAAAGCTGCTGGTCCCTTTAAGCCTAATCCTTGTTCAGAAAAAGAATTAACTTCAGGAAAATTAATTCGACAAAATTTTGTACAGAAATTTCTTCAAATCGGTTTGGCAAAAGCTTGCTTGCTAGGGCGTTTCATAAAAGCTGAATTTTTCTTTTTCTTTTGAACAAGTAATTCTCAGAGGCACAAAACGAATTTGTGGACCACTGAGAACTAAAAAAAAAGGCTACCAAATTTTCTATCATGTTTTTGTTTCTTTTTGTCTCTTTTTATTATGAGAAAAGAAGCAGCAAGGCTCAGTGATAGATGCCCAGATGGATATGGACGTTGCTCTTTAGCCAGAGAAATTACTGATTTCGTGGATGCACAACTTCATTCACCTTTGGACTTGCAGGTATTTCTAAAACTGTTTTCTGATCAAGATAATGGATCTAGACTATATATAATTTTTTATTTTTTTTTTCAAAATGAAAGCCATGTGTTTCTAGAGATGTAGAGACATAATTTGTACTTGAGTTATTTACTTCTGAAATTTATTTTTATATATTTCTTGTGCTTAGAAAGCATTGGACTAGTTCCAAATAATTTGTTCCTCTAGTGATGGGAAAAGAACTTATTGGTGACCACCAACACATCTCCTCAAGGGGGCGGGGGTTACACTCTATAGTCTCTAATCTATTCCTGAATTGTTTTGCACTTAGAGAAGACTATTCTCAAAATAAATTGAAAAACATAACCTAAATGAATGGTTCTCATTACTCCCTAGCGAGATTAGTCAATAAGAAGCTTATGATTTTTCGTGTTAAAGAATTACCTACCTTGGATGAGGAAATGGTACTATTGATTGTGTAAATGGTACTATTGATCTTATAGTGTGTGCAGATTTCTCGACATTGTTGTCAAAAGGAACAATGGAATTTGCAGGAACACACATAGCCATGGCCGCAAGCTTACAATCTTATGTCTTATGTCTTATGCAGGCAATTTTATGTCTTATCTGGGAAATTAATATGGCTAAATGTATTGTAATTTTAAGGATGGCGTTGCCTTTGTGGGTGCGCTTGCAGGCAGGCCATATAATTAATAAAACAATTTTATTTTGTGTTGGGGAGGGATAACCTTCCCAGTCATCTGATCCAGTTCTGGGTCGGGTGGCAGTGTCTCTTCTTTATGGTGTGGAATATTTCCTTGGTTGTTTGATTTCTTAAAATTTCTTAGAGTAATCATTTAATATCCATAAGAATCTCAAGATACATTCACTAAATTTGTTCAAACGATTTATTTTGTTAAAATCACTCCATTTAATTCTTCTAACATAAGTTATGATTGCTTAAACATATACTCAAAATATTTCACTCTACAACACATAATTTCAATTTATCTTAGCACATAAGGCATAAATCTGTAGACTTAATATTGGCTTGACATATAATTTCAAAATTCATGGTGAATTTTCTTTCAGAATTCAAGTACCTTCTTAAAACAATACTGCCACTAATATTCTTAAGGTTTACTCATTGGAATTTTGATTTTATGTTGAGACAATTCTCTAAGTTTTAATACTACAAAATTAGTGATTATTGATAATTTGCATGATCAATCACACAGTTTCAAATTTGGCAATGGTTTGATTGCATACCAAGCAGTAGGGGAAAAATAAATAAAACAGTAGATTGAAATGAATCAAGAATTTTCACAGCATTTTTGGCTCTTATTTTATGCTTCTTCAGTGATGAATCTTGATATTGAGTGACTGATTACAGTGTTTGGCTTTCATTGCATGCATATGTGGGGGACTTGATTTCACTATTATAAATCTGATATTTTTAGAGGTTGGATATAGGTCTGATCTTGACATTACCGTGATATATTACCTTTGCATTTGGCACTAAGATTGAATCTAGATCATTAGTACTCCTTATCTTGCATTCAGTGATCATTTGAAAAGTGAATTAGTGGATTGATTGGATCATCTAGTGGCTCACATTACATTGTAGTTTTGCTTTAATTAGCTATCCAATTTGGTATCTAAGGACTGATATATTCTTGGCAATAAGCTACAACAATCGGATTCTTGACAGCGGAATAACAGTGGTATAAATTTTGGTGCATTCATTAGTTCCTCATTGGTTTTATCATGCATTATTATAGACAACAGATTCTTTGGTTCTCTGTTTGCATTAGAATCTCATTACATGGTAAAGCCACTATCTCATTTTCTTGAGTTGATTGTGCTTGCATCCTCTTATCATTTTCTAAAAATAAAACGTGCTATAATCAACTACAACGGTTCTCTCCATTACAACTATATAACAAAGCGAAATTCTAAATGTCTCACCTAATTAAAAGTATATAGTTTGTTATGACTCATTGATTCATTGGAAAAGTATATAATCTTGTAATCTTGCATGGTGATAATCTACCCATTATTGACGATGTATAATTCTCTGAAAGATTACACTATTGATATGATATACTGACATGTTTTTGTAACAAATCTTTAATGCTGGTGTAACTACTCACCACTAGTTCATTTTACAACACAGTTTTTGAAGTATTTGGATAATTGAAGTTGAAATTTGTCACCAATTAAAGTGCTCTAAAATAGTGAAATCTATTCCAATTCACAAAGGATAAACTTTGATATCTTATTACCTTTAGATGATCATTGTTCACTAGCATATGTTCATTATTTTATTGTTCAATCTGATATGAAAACATAGAGATAACATTCCTTGAACATTGATCATACCATTCACTAATTATTTGGGTGGGATTGTTGTTCTCATTACCTTTAGCAATAACAATTGCTTGCATTTCTTTGGTCTATTATTGCAAGAACACAACTCTCTCAATATGATCTTCTAATAAATTTAATCTTGCACTGCCATTGCCATTCAGATTACATGTATCTACTCATTTACTACTATATTCTCAATGGCAAATCGTACAAACTTGGATTTCAGTTTAGATGTTGAGTATAATGTTACATGAGGTTTCGTTATTCAAGTTTAATTGCATATAGTGGATAAAGATGTCTAAAGAGAAATGGAAAGGAGAAACTTGTTAATGATTGTTCATGTGATTATGGCCAACTTGGATTAGATGTTTAAGGTGGTAGAGAAGAAGTATCACAACAGGGGTAAGAAATCAATAAGAAGAAACAACCTATTTTAGAACATAATGGAAGAGTTTGGTATAATCATGACTTGGGTACTCTAAAGGTATCACTATAGGGTCTATCTAAGGATGATGCACTAAACTTGAAAAATCAGGGTAATAAGGAGTCTTTTGGCCAGCTTGAGGAAACTGAATTTATGATAAAGAAATCAAGTGGTATTGAGATACAAACTTTATGAACTCGACACGATAAGAAAATATTTTTTTGGATGAAGTGCTAATTGTTAAATAAGTCAACATGAATCAAAAAAACCTCGTGCAAGTAAATTAAGCATGATATAAAATTAAATCATGACAGAAAAAGTTTATATGTGATTGCATATAGCGGTATTGGAATCAGTAAGCCAAAGGGTAAATGGATGTACAATCAAGGGATTTTAATTTTGAGATAAATGATGGTGGTATCACTAGTAATATCTTAAACAAGGAATTTCACCAAAATTTCCTTGGGGAAAGAAGAATATATGACGAAAGATTAAGACTCAAGATGATGAGGCCCATGTGAAATTTAACGATATACTTAGATGATTATATTATTGGTGTAAATGATCAACTACCTAATAGAAAGAAGTCGAAATGATTATTGAAAAATAATTGACAACTTGATGAAAACATATTGACGATGTTTCATGGTAGGAAGATAATGATTTACATATGGTTCTTATAGTGATAATGTATCCATATGATAATAGCGATATGCATAAGTATTATGACGTTATGTCAAGGTATATTGACACATTCATTTACTAAGTGGTGATAGGTATTTAATGTTCAATACTCATGATGGATAGGATATGCATAACGTGGCATAGGAATTATGATGCCATAATATGAGGATTATTGACATGTGGTTCATTTATGAGAAGTCATGATATGTCTTAAATATAATTATGTTGATGGTATCACTGAAGCATGCGATAGTTCCGTATAAATCTAGGACAGGCATGAGCATGCAGTTCCTTATTATTCATAATGTTGTGATTGACAAGATGAATGTTCTCATGATAACATGCAAGAGTTGGCATGTGGATTATTTCCTATGATACTATGAGGGTATGGTTAATGCATTGGATGCATGTTGAGATGTGATGGTTCACAAGACTCCACAAATGGGCCAAGAGGGCTAGTTTGTTTGATGATCTCATGCGAGCCCATATGCACGAGGGAGAATAAGTAACACCATATGGGCTGGGGACAAAACTCAATCAACACTACATATGCCAGTGGTTCCTTTGTCTTGTGTATAGCTCTTGATGGTTAGCTCTTGAAGAGCTATGGAACCATCTTGAGGAGGCCAAGTTCCTGATGTTCCAAGCTAGGTTCCTGTTATTGGATTGGGATGCCGAAGTCTGGAAGGGATGTAAAGGACTTTGATGCCTGGGACTATGCACCTTAGTAGTTGTGGAGGGAGTGGACCAGCCTTGCGAGATGCCCGGGGTCATTGAGTACCGGACCAAATGCCTACCTTGGGGCAAATGAGGTCTGAGTCAGGTGCGAGCCTTGGGGCCAGCCTTGGACTAGGATACAGAGCGGGTCAGGCTTAGCCTAGTGCCAAAACTAGGAAAAATGACAGAGATTCCTTGAGATTTCCCGGGGTGTTGTGGACTTTCGATGCTTGCTGGTTATATTAGTTCAGCAGAGGGTGCTGGCAACATGAAGTAAATAATAAATAATAATATAATAATATAATAATACATAATTCAACATAACTTCGGGATGAAGTTCCTTAAAATGGGAGAGTATGTAATATCGCTCCTTAATAATAAATAATAAAAATAAATCATAAATGTTAAATTATAAATGATATTTAAAATATATAAGAAAATAAATAAAAATAAAAATAAAAAAATACTAAAACTCTAGATAAGAATAAATAGAAATAAAACAAATAAAACAATAAAAAAATCAGTAAAGCTATCAAAAAGAAGGAAATAAAACAAGGAAGCTAAAAATCAAAAGAAAAGTAAAGAAATAAAACAAGAAAGCTAAAAAAATCAAAGTTGCATGTAGACACATGGAGTGTGTGCATGTGGTTCCCATCCAATGTTTGTTCTATTTAATAGATTGTGAGGAACATGAGAGGCATTCCTACATTCCATCATTCCGAGATTCGATCTTTCATTCTCTTGGGAGAATGGTGTTCTAAGACTTAGGAGTCACTAGCAGTAGTACGTTGATTGAGGGCTCAGGGGTGGCCAGTTGTAGAAAATTCTTACGCAATTGAGCCTACGGTTGGGTGGAGAGTCGTCCCCAAAACTTTGTTGTCATCTGGCAGACATCAATCATAGGTAATAAAGGTATCTACTTATTGTTGATTCTGATTTTAATTAGGAAATTAATTTTATATTTACTTTGGATTGTTACAAATAGCTTCTTCCAAGCCTTCAAGAGTGGCAAGGACTGCTTCTTCCACCAATGATACAACAACTCCTATGGGAGTGGCTTTTGGCTGCCTCACTCTGTGTGGAAGATGTTGTCTGTCTGGGATCAGTCCGACTTCTTTCGTGAGATGGCGAGTGATGGGATGAATAGAGTGAAGATGTTTATATGAAATCTTGTGCTCAACACTAGGAAGCAAGGAGTAACCAACCGCAGAGTCACGTGCGGGTGAGAGGGAGTGTGAATTACTATCTTGACCAGATGTTTATTGAATGAGTGTGAGGGGAATTGTAGCCATTTACAACTGGCTACCCTCCTTATAGCACCAGAAATGTTGATAGTGCTAGACCCACCAATATTCAGGGGATCACTCTGGTATGAATTCCCAACTAGACATCACACCGTTTGGTGTGGGAGTCCCATCCGGTATAATGGCCCCGTTTCCATTGCCTTAAGGATTTGCCTCAACTCTTGCTTGTCAACACAGTAGAGTGGTTTTCTTTGTCTTCGAGAAGTGAAGTTCGGATGCCTGGTGAGTGTAAGTGTCACTTGTGTCAATGGTTCTTTCACTATCGAGGGAAATGGTGAGAGTGAGTTACACGTTGATTGGGAGCAGTACCAACACTGCTAGGAACACACAACACAATAGGACATGCACAGCTTCCGGCGAAGCAGTCCACACGAATGCAAAAGTCACAACATACAGGGTAAGATAACACATATAGCACTCATGGATAAGTCCGAATGAGTGCGATGGTTGTTACAGGAAGCTTTGTGTGAAAGGTTTGTTTGATGTCTGGGAGAGTAGTCTACACGGGTGAGTTAACAACATATACAACACATTTCCATTAACAGATTATGCATTACAACAAATGAAACACTTTAGATGTAGAACACAGGTTAAAGCAACATGCATTACAAGTTTTAAATATCAGTTTTACAACAGATACAATGCATGTGTGAAAATGTGCTAGCCTATTAGTAAGCCTATGAATTAAGGGAATGTTACAAGACACATCGTTACACCATACATCACTAACCCTAAGTGTGGAGTGTTGGAACCACTACTTACTGCTTAAAGAAAGTATTACAGACTCTCTTTTCTATGTGGGAGGAGCTAAGCTAAAAATTCCTTCACATGTCCAATTAAGGGGCTATTTATAGCGAAGGGTGAAACTGGCCCTTGTGATTGTTCAACTACCCTCATGACCATTTGACTTCCATGAATTTTCAACTTACATGACTCTTTTTCAACAATTGGGTCTCTTGGACTTCCACGTTACATCATATTGATTGATAACAAGCCCATAGTGGAGATGTGGGCTACATGACTCATGACATGACTCGACATGACTTGACATGACAATGTTGGTAACTTCGTGTTGTTGCTAGAGTGCATGTCGAGCTATAGTGTTGCTAGGTAATGGATTTCTTCATGGTGTATCATAGCTTCACCTCCACATGGAAAAGTGCACAGAATCTTGATGGTCCTTGGTTCACTTGATGAAGCTTTAACATGTTGTTCCTTGCTTGCATGTTGGAACACTTGATAGGCTCATATGTTCGCGAAGGTGCATGTTCGTCGCGTTTGTTTACTTTGCATGCTTCGTTCGTTCGTCCGTTGGTGAACCTGTCATTCTGCATGTGCTCCCTTCGTTCATCCCATTCGTCATCTTGCCATGTTTGTTGGTCTACCAATACCTACAGTCACTCATGACTAGATGACATCAAATCCAAAACCTCCTAGTCTACCATGACACATGATCATTTCAGATGCAGGTGACTGAGAGAGGCAGCAAGATTCTGAAGCGGGATGATGGCTCTAGGCACTGCTAATGAAAAATATGAAAAAATCACTGAGTGATGGCCACAGGAAATCTAAGACGATAGTGATTGTCTGTGAGGTCTGGCTCAGTTGGGCGGCAAAATTGCGTAAATTTTGGGAGGAATAGTCCAAGTTGTTGGAAGGCATGGCAAGCATGCACTGTGCATTTTTCAAAACGAACAGGTAGCGGGCTTGGACAACCAGATTTGTGCAACTTTCCAGAGGAACGGATCGGGCTGCATGAAGGGTTAAGAGGAAGGTATTGCGTAGTTTTCTGGGGGAACTTCCTAGGAGACTGACAGCCAAAACTATGCAATTCCTAGAGGGAACTTCCAGTTGGTCGTTGGGTCACTAGCAACCAAAACTATGCAATTCCTCAAGGAAACTTCCAGTTATCTACTGGGTCACTGGATGCCAAGACTACGTAATTCCCAGAGGGAACTGCTAGTTGGTTCCTGGAGTCACTCATAGCAGAAACTGCACAATTCCTGGAGGGAATTGACAGTTTGCTGTTAGGGGCTACTAGTAGGGAAAAATGCACTGAGGCCGGGAGGCTGGCTTGCTAATCATCTCGACATAATTTCTAAGTTGATCTGACTGATGGGTAGTGGAAGGCATTCTCATGAACACTGCGCAATTTCTAAGGTGATTAGTTGATCGACTATCAGGATGACTTACTAGGAAAACTTTGCAATTTTCTAACAAAGGCAGGGATGGGCACTTGGTGTCTATTCGGCATGTCTGTGAAATTTCCTCAGTCAGTTGAGCAGGTGAGGTCAATGGACTCTACGCAATTTTGAGGGGAGTCAATCTCAGGGTGACTGCCAAGTCCATCTGTCTGGGTGGTCAACATGAGAGTTGATTGAATTGCTTGCAGGTAGCACATCCTAAAAAGACTAGCTTCGTGCTTCTGCATTGTTCTAGTTGACATTCAATCGAGTTGATGGCAGGGTGATGGTCTGGCTATCAGAGGGGAGTCTGGTCATCTGAACTTCAACATAAATGGCTAAGTGTGTGAACAATCTAAAGATGCATAGGTGATCATACGAACACACACTCGCATGACTTCGCAATGAAACGACCAAACCATCCAGACATGCATGTTCAACATGATTGACCGACGATGTAAGTGAGAAGCCTGACACTTGTGATTGATCGTTCATTGATTGAGATGACGCTTGTGTGACAATAAATGTGAATCTGTGTGTGAGTGTGACAAATATTTCATAGCGAACACAAAAAATACATACGACGTGAAGACTTTGAGCATAACCAGAACATGGTCGCAAGCATGACTTAGACATCACCATGCAGAGACTTGAATGCAATGAACAAGAAAGGTGGATGTAAAGACTCATACAAGATCATGGAGTGAACCCAAGTGTGTGTAGTCATCAAGTGACACTCTTCAAGGGAGGTTCTGAAATTGGTGTAGGCCAAAATTTTGGGGCATGGCTGTAGCTGCAACAACAAGTTGGTAGCCCTAGAAGTTGTAGCATTCTTTTTGCAATACTGGAACTCATAATGTTTTGGTATCATTTCCGGGGAGGTGTCTAAGTAGATGTAATTTTTTCTTTCTTCTAGTTCCATTCAGAAAATAGTTGTAATCTTTGTTTTCTTTCCACTTGGGGTGAATTCGTAGAATTTTCATATCTTGATTATATTTATTAGTTTCTTTTTAATGCCAAGGGTGCCATGTCATTTGTACCCCTAAGAAAATAGTTGTAATTTTTGCTTCCTTTCCAATTCTACAAGTAGTTCCATTCAGAAAATAGTTTTAATTTTTGCTTTATTTCCATTCTGCAAGTAATTATGAAGAAAAATAAAAAAATTCTAATTCCTTTCATGCCTCGTAAGAGTAGAGACAACTTAGGAAAAAAATTTCCAAATGCCCCCACCACATATAACAACCAACCTTCCCTCTTCTTCGGTGGCTATGAGCTAGAGGACCCATTAGGCGAACAACTAGATATCTTTGAGGAGCCTATTGGGGAAGAAGCAGACACCATTCCACCAACCTACACCAAATAGGATTGAAAAAAGAGGAGTTGAAAATAGAGTTGAGGGTGCTTTTCCCATCAGAGAAACTAATGGAGATGCTAGGATGAAAAACATAAGCCCCTCTTCCCTTCCTCACTTCCATGGCTTAACCTCAGAGGACCAGGATACCTTTTTGTTTGAGTTTGCTGTCATATGCAGAACTAATGATTATACAACTGATGACCTAAAGTCGAAATTGTTTCCATCCACCCTCAAAGATGTAGCCTTGTGCTGGTTCATGGGTTTACCTAGGGACAACATCACTTCCTAGGCTCAAATGGAAAAAGCCTTTCACACTAAGTACAAGGATTATTGTAGGTCCAAATATACCAAAGAGGAAATATTTAGAATGATCTTGGGACATAATGAGTCTTTGGAAGATTATGAGGAAAGATTCCAACTCAGCTACGAAAGGGACAAGTGCACCCTCAATCCTGAATCACTTAAGTTAGTCCTTCTTAGAGGGATCAAGGAAAATCTCCTAGAAACCCTAAACATGTTGTCAGGAGGGGACATCTATCAATTACCCTATGATGATATTAAGACAGTTTTCAAAAATCATTCTACGGCAGCCAAAAAGAAGGGTAGGGCTAGCCAAGCTTTGGCTAGTTCATCCTCCTCCAACACATCCATAAAAAGTAAAATTGGGAACTGTGAAAAATTCCAAATATAACAAACCAAAAATCCTACTCTAGTAAATTGATTTGCATTACCTTCTTTTATTCTTCATTTTAACAAGCTATTTTCAGAAATATTCAGAAAATATTAATGCAAATACACTGCAGCCTACACCAATATACAGATCAAGTACTAAAAAATAAATGAGACAATCACACAAAGGACACACTTATTTTTGGACTTAATGTCCTTAGAAAAACCAAATGTGAGAAAATCGGTGCAACAAATCTGAGGGTTTTCTATTATTAAGCAGTAGTTATGAATATGAATGTTGGTTTCCCTCCCATAAAACCATTGACATAGAAATACAATGGCAAAAAAAATAAAGGAGTTTTACCTCACTTCACCCGGAATATTTCAGCTGATCTGGTAGCAAAAATGGCTAGCCCCAGCTAAAATTGTGCTACCCCTTCGCAGTAGCTGTGTGGGCCTCCATGGAGGTCTCTGAGACTTTGCATGAACTCTACATCAAATATTTTGCCCATTGCGTTAGCTTTCCTAAATGTTTCTACAATTCTAGCTTTCTGCGTAGAAGGTAGCTCTCTCTCTCTACACTGGCCCTTCCGGCTCCGCATCAAGGTTGCGTGGTCCCAGACTGGCCCAGCATCAGCTCTCCTGGATACTATGCTGCCTCCACAAGATTCTCTCTGCCTCTTTTTCAGTATTGTTGAACTATCCCTACCCCTCAGCTGCAATATGTCCCCAATCGATTTTCCTCCTAAGAACTTCTCACCTTAGAAAATAAATTTCCTCAATCTCTTTGTGTGTTTTCTCTAGCTAACCCCAAGCCTTCCTTTATACTTTTCATGTTGATAAATCAATGGTTGTGATATAATCTCTAATCAACATCTAATATTAAACTAGACTTGATCTTCGTCTATTAGAAGCTTCTCACCCATATTTTTATATATTTTAATTTTCCTAAGTTTAGAGTTAGGCACCCCATTAAAAATATTGATTATTTTAATAAAATACAATCTGGGTGGAATTTCTCCAAACGATTTCTAGTTCTTGGAGATCTCATGTGTTTTAGCCCCTCCATAAAATTTCGAAGCTAGAGAACATTCGATGCTACCCAAATTCAACACTCCTTCTTATTGAGGAATGTGTTGTAATAATACTTCCCAACAAAAGTATCACATTGATCCATGACATCGGTTCTCTGCGCTGTTGATGCTCAGTTTGCTACCCCTC
Organism: Pinus taeda; assembly: GCA_000404065.3. Lineage (NCBI taxonomy): Eukaryota > Viridiplantae > Streptophyta > Pinopsida > Pinales > Pinaceae > Pinus > Pinus taeda. The sequence goes on along the minus strand of APFE030516657.1, from coordinate 77,604 downwards.
ATCCACTATGTTGTTGTAATCTATATTGATTCCCATGACATTTCCATTGTCATTGCTACATCTGTACTGTAGCTCCCTCTCAATATGTAGCATCATGCTACCCATAGCACTACCACTGCTAACTGTTGCAACACAACTCAGCTACTCAGAAGTAAGCAACTAAAAGGTCACCCAAGATCTGACATGCTGGTCATTCTAGATGCTCGTGATGTTTAATCTACCTCTACTACTAATCGGTGCTGACCCTGTGATGTTACTGTGCTGTTGTTGTATCTGCTCGGTGCCTCTAGCACTGCTACAACACTCCACTCCATTGCTTCAGACTTTGGCACTCTACCTCTACCATGCTTGCTCCATCATCCCTCACACCAACTGACTCTCATCATTCTCTAACTATCATTAAAAGCCTCCGTAGTTGTATGTGATCCAACAGTTTGGGCACCTCAAGGATCTTGCCCTCACTGTAGTCCTCCTAAATACAACTCAATATCACCCCACCTCTTCTCTAGAGCTTCATGATTACCCATGGTGCAATCATCATCATCATCCTCTCCTTCAACTTTCGTTGGAGCACACTTTGTGTCAAACTTCTCTTATTTTTTCCCTTCTTTTGAGGGCACTATGTGGCGAAATGACTCATTTATCCACATCTGAAGCATATGACTTTGGATATGTCCTTCTTATTTTGTTTTTGTTGCCCTTGTTGTCTCGCTAATGCGAGAGACACATCCTACTCTTCCTCCTTCCTAACTCTGATTGCTTTGATGCTGCTTCTCGCCTTGGTCAACTGTATAATCTCTTCCTATTGAAGAGTTTCCCACATCTCCTCCCAACTAGGAAGAGAATCCCTTGCCCAAGATGTTTTGGACAAAGGTTTCCTAGTCTTCAGCGACTGTGTTCAAGGCAGTCCTAACCATAAATTCAGGATCTGATGTAGCCCCTATGGAAGTTTTTTGGTCATGGATCCTTATAATCTAAGAAGGAAGGGATCGATTTCTTCTCCCTTTTGCATCTGAAACTATCTCAGTTGACTCTTCAGAAACATATTCCGCTGAATGGAAGTTCCCTCGGACAATGTGGTTAAGGCCTCCCACATTTCCCTTGTTGTGTCCTTCTCAAAAATATGTGGGATAACATGATCCTTGACCCCATCCAAGATCATGCACTTCAATTTTTTGTGAGCCTCCTCGTACTTCTTGAGAGGATCAGCATCAACCGGAACAACAACCATCCTCAAGGCATAATCCTTGATGTGATTTTTATCCAAAATTACCAGGATCCTAGCCTTCTAGATGATGAAATTTGATGCTTCGTCCAAAATTTCCTAATCCCTCAATCCATTAATGATCATCTCTTCTCAAATGAATGTCGAATTGGTTCTCTTTTCCCTCTTTCTTTGTTGCCCCAACAAAACTTGGATCTAGATTTTTTTGATGCTAGAAATCCTCTAAGGAACAAGCTCCCTTTGAATTTCAATTTCCCTCATGAAAATCCTTATGCTAACCACTATCGAACCACCCCTCTCTGATCTCTCTTTGTTGCTGCTTAGCACTAGATCTAGATTTCTTGGAAAGAAATCCTATGAGGAACTGATTCCCTCTACTTTGCTTCTACCCCACTAGGTATTGTTCTACACCAACAAAATCAGCACCCCACCAGTAACTCCATATGAAATATGTGTTGCACCTCTAGCCCAAAAAACCAGAAAAATGAGACTTAATAGTCTTTGTACTAGCCTAGTAACCATTGCATTGCCCTCTGCAGCAACAACGTCACCCAATCAGGCTAATGCAGGCTCTGCGTCAACCTCCCTTGGTGACTACATCACCCCTCCCCTGCTCTCTCAGCAAGAAACTACGTTGCCTCTCGGGACAATTGCCTTCACACACTGATTTTCCTTTGTCCTTTCATCGATGGCTTCAGTCCTCCTTGAACTGCAATCACTCTGATACCATATGAAAATTTCTAAATCTAACAAACCAGAAATCCTACTGCAGTAAATTGATTTGCATTACCTACTTGTATTCTTCATTTTATAAAGGTATTTTCAAAAATATTCAGGAAATATTAATGAAAAAACATTGTAACCTACACCAATATACAAATCAAGTACTAAAAAATAAATGAGACAATCACACAAAGGACACACTGTTTTTTGGACTAAACGTCCCCAAAAAACACAATGCGAGAAAACCAGTGCAACAATCCTGAGGGTTTTCTATTATTAAGTAGTAGTTCTGAATACAAATGTTGGTGCTCTCTGAGACTCTGCGTCAACTCTTTTATCCACTGCATCATCTTTCTTGACTATTCTGATAGCTCAGTCTTTCTGCATGGAAGCCATAGTTCCCCCTTTGCATCAGCCCTTCTGGCCTTGCGTCAAGGCTGCGTGGGCCTAGACTAGCCCAACATCAACTCTCCTGGCTATTGTGCTACCTCCATAAGCTTCTCTCTACCTCTTTGTCAGTATTCCTGAACTATCTCTCCCCTCAACTAGAAGATCTCCCCAACCGATTTTCCTCCTAAGAACTTCTCACCTTAGAAAATCGATTTCCTCAATCTCTCTGTGTGTTTTCTCCAACTAACCCCAAGCCTTCCTTTATACTTTTCATGTTGATAAATCAATGGTTGTGATCTAATCTCTAATCAATGGCTAATATTAAATTAGACTTGATCTTCGTCTATTAGAAGCTTCTTGCCCATATTTTTATTACTACCCATTAATATTTTAATTTTCCTAAGTTTAGACTTAGGAACCCCATTAAAAATATTAATTATTTTAATAAAATACAATCCAGGTGGAATCTCTCCAAATTATTTCTAGGTCTTAGGAACCCCATTAAAAATATTAATTATTTTAATAAAATATAATCCAGGTGGAATCTCTCCAAATTATTTCTGGGTCTTGGAGATCTCATGTGTTCTAGCCACTCCACAAAATTTCGGAGCTATAGCACATTCGATGCTACCCAAAAATCAACAATAACATGTTGGAAGACTTCAAGAGTGAAATGATGCATACCCTTAATCTACAAATGGACACCATGCATATCAAGAGGAATCAGGAGGAAGCAGAAAGAGCCTTAGCTGTCTTCTGTCCTAGCTATACCAAATGGCACCCTTGAAATGAATTTCCATTAAATCTTATAGAGATTTGCTCGGTCTATGAGGAGAACCACTCCACAGACAAGTGCTCTTCTCTGCCTGGACTGAAAGTTGTGTATCAAGGAACTAAAGGGGTGAATGAAAAACTATGCTATATCAAAAAAAGGAGGCCTCAAGGACCTTTACCATACTAACAAGGCATGCAAGGGGAATCCTATTCATATTACAACCCTAACCAGAATTTATCGATTCCCCCTTGGTTCGCTCCTGCTCATCCTTCATGGTCCACACCTTCTCCCTAGTCTTTTTCACCTCAATACCATTTCGAACTTGCCAATCAATAATTTCATCTATATACTCCTCCACAACCTCAGTGGAATGTACTATCCGAGTGGTGGAGGCCCCCATACAACCAATGTCCATCCTTAATGCCTCCACCTCCATCTCAACCATAGCTCCTTCACCATGCACCACCTAATCAACCTCAAATGCCTTCTAAACCAAATCTGAACCTGAGCAATAGAGGCACAACATGTCTATAGTAGAGAAACATCTTACCCTGCCTATGTTGTAGAAATTCAAGAAATCAACCTTAGGTCTAGAAGAGTGCTTCCAATTAATCAACCTACATCTCCACCTAAGGAGCTTGAAGAGGAAAGGGAGGTGAGCGTCCCTCAAGGCAATCCACCTCCTTTTCCTAAGAGATTAATCCATTCTATCCAGCACACCCTAGAAGAGACTAAGCTTGTAGGTCAATTGAAAAGATTTTGTGTTAAAATCCCGCTCCTCCAAGCTGTCAAGGATGTCCCCATCTACAAAAATATAATCAAGGATAAATCCTTCAAACATCCTAGGAGGTGAAAGAAATACATCCCTATCATTACTGTCTTTGGAAAATTGCCTGACTTAATGTTGTTGGTGGGCTCCAATATTGCAGCAATAATGCTGCAACTCCTGGGACTCCCTTCTTTACTTTTATCAACCCAGTAGTTCGTAACAAACTTGGAACCGACGGTGTTGTATGCACAAGTACTAGCTCTTTTTGCAGGTGTCACTTGGTCAGATGGCACAAGTCCACTAGGGGCTTTAGCCAACTTCTATGAGTTCTTAGGAGAAGCTTTTAATTGATGGATGAAAACTAACTCAAAGGAAGCTAATCTACTTGCGGAAAGGGATTGTCAAACTGAAGGAAAGCGCAAACCCTAGCAAACCCTAATTCTACCAACTAGTCCTACTGATGCAAAGATGAGGGTGCAAACTAATGAAAGAGATTCCATTACTTCTATGAAGGGAAAATGCATGTGTTTCCACTACCTTTATTCTAAGAACACATCTTTTTGTATTTTTGATTAAGTTGTCAATTTTCTCATGCATATGCTTGAACTGTGCTTTACTGTGAAGGGGTAGATCAAGGAAGAGGAATGCTTGGGAAAGGTTGGAAGGGTTCAGAGAGGGTCTAAGGAGTCCCTAACACTCTTGCAAAGAGTTTCACAAAGTTTGGTTATCAGGAAACCTCACTTGTGAGCTTCTACAGGAAGTCTGCAGGGGTTCTACAGGATGTTTCAGAATTTCTAGAGGATGTTTGGAAATCAGTTTTTAGGGGATGGATGAGTGAGGGAAGGTGCATGGATGGATCTGGAGGTAGGATAGGGGTCTAAAAATGGCCTAAGGACTGGTGGATGGAGCGGTGAAGAGGTGTAGAAGGCTGACTTGGCTTGAAGAAGGCTAAGGCAATGATAAGTAAGGAGGTAAGGTTACGTGGACAAAAAGGATAGATGGGAAACGAGAAACTTAGCTAAGAGACAAAACATGTGGCTTAGATGATACTTTGGGTGGATGAAAGAATGGAGAAGATGCCCTACACGGTGTGCCTTGATCAAATCAACAAAGGCTTGCAAATGATCAAATCTTGAACTAGTCTAGTCTAACCATCAACAACATAAATGAACAGAAACTTTATTTGGGAAGAAAACCTTGTACATCATATATGCAAAGAAACATTTCAAATGTCCAAACCCATGACTAATCTCTGCTAATAAAAAAACAACACACTAAGGATTGCATAGTCAAGAAAACTAGTGTTTTTGTGAGGCAGCACTGTTTCCTCAATTGCAGCCCCAAATCCAATATGGATGAGGTGAAACCAGGAGTGTGGTTGTCCCTTTTCTTGGAAGTTTTCCTGTTATTATCCTACCAAAGCACCTAAAGCAATGTCATTCATAAACAGTGATCTATTCCAGCAACATAACGAAATCTACATAACAGGAATATGTTTAAATGCAGAAAGGAAAATAGTGATACGTAAAGGAAAAGTAACAATACAGAAAGGAGGCCCTAGGCTCTCAGGTTGGGCCCAACCCTGAGAGCTATGGCTCCTATGAAAAACTCAGATTTGATAGGAAACCAAACTGCTTCTCATTATCCAAAAATAATCATAAGATTCATGCCAAAAATGGCTACAAAAGAACAAAATAGAACTGGCAGCACTGAGGTGCAAAATACACAATAGTTCCAAAAGTCTTTCTACGAAGGTTGAGGCCTCAACATTTATACATCACGAGGGACGTAGCTGGCCTCCTCAATTTGTGGAACTCAGCTGTCAAACTGTGAGTTAAACAGTCCCTTCTAAATTCTGCTTGGCTGCCTTCTAGATTCGGTTTGGTGGTCTTTAGAGCTCGGAGTTGGGGGTGAAGATCCTGAGGAAGGGTTATTTAATGCCATAGGCAACCCCCCTTCAAATCCTCACCTCAGGCTTGGTTGTCTTAGAGCTCATGATTGCTTTGAATTTGCTCCAATATGTGTCAAAAAACCTGAAATAAGCACGTGTTAACCACCTAAGAAAAGTGATTTCCCTTATTCGTACAAATGACATAAACATACTGAAAATAATGCATAAACTATAGAAAATGAAGGATTTGAACAAGGACTGAACAAGGATAATCAAGCCAAATGAGCCCAACAAGTTACCAATTTTGGGGTTCATCAGTTGTGAAGGGTGATTTTTCCAAAGTATCTAGACCTCAAAAGTCTTATGTTAGATGTGCACATTGATGGTATCATTGTCCCCCATACCTTGATCGATCTGGGGCTGCCATAAATGTGATGACTAAGGATCCTATGCTTAAATTGAATCTCCAAGGATCATTAAGAAAGACCACATAATCTTGCAGCTTGCAGATAGGTCCACAGTAGCTCTTGAGGGAGTTGTTGAGGATGTGATGATCTTTTAATATCCGAGAAAGGACTGCAAGTGGACCCAAATAAAATTGCTATCATAAAGAGGGTCCCTACTCCTCAGAAGCAGAGGGATGTCAGAAGTTTCTTGGGTTTATTTGGATATTATAGGAGATTCATAAAAGACTTCATCAAAGTAGCCTCACCTTTCTTTGGACTATTGGCCAAGGACTTCGAATTTTTATGGTCAAAAAGATGCCAAGAGGCGCTAGAAACTGTAAAGGCCAAGTTGAATACTGCACCTATACTCTGAGGCCTAAATTGGGCTCTTCCTCTCCACATCCATGTTGATGCCTCTAACAAAGTTATAGGAGCAACCTCATGCCAGATAGATGACAAGTTACCTTATGCCATTTACTTCATTAGCAAAAATTTGTCCAAGACTAAATTGAACTATACAGTGACTAAAAAAGAGATCCTAGCTATTGTCCATTCCTTGAATAAATTTAGACATTACATATCTAGTCACCAGATTTTTGTACATACCGACCATGTTTTTGTTAAATCTTTCATGAACAAGCTTGATGTGAATGCCCGAATTATTAGATGGTTGCTTTTGTTACAACAATTTGATCTAACTATCATTGATAAGCTTGGTAGAGAAAATGTAGTTGCATATTTTTTGTCTAGACTGGCTTTGCTTGTAGGTGAGGAAGGAATGGTTGATGATCAGCTGTCATATGAGCATTTATTCACTATTTCACTTCTCTCTCTGTGGTTTGCTAACATAGCCAACTACTTAGTGGTTGCACAATTCCCTCCAAATTTGTCCTCAAAGGAAAAGAGAGGAATTATAAGGAAAAGTGCACCATTCACTTGGATTGGGGGCAATCTCTTCAAGCTAGGCCTAGATCAAAGTTTGAGAAGATGTGTCAAGGAAGAGGAAGTTTTTGACATCCTTCTAGCTTGTCATGACGAGCCTTGTGGATGTCACTTTGTAGCCAAGAGGAGAGCCTTCAAGGTACTACATGTTGGCTACTATTGGCCCACTCTCCAACAGGATGCAAGAAGATATACCAACCAATGTAACGGTGCCAAAGAATGGGGAAACCCACCCCCACGGATGAAGTGGCTTTGCAACCTCAAATGAATTTTGAGCCATTTGAAAAGTGGGGCATGGATTTCATTGGACCCATTGATCCACCAGAAGGACAAAAAAGGTACATAATTGTGTGCACTGATTACTTAACAAACTAGGTTGAAACCAAGGCTATCAAGGTAGCCAAAGAAGAGAAAGTGCCTTGGTTCTTGAGGATGAATATGTTTTACCTTTTTGGGTACCCTAGAGAGGTAGTCAATGATGAGGGCACTCAATTCACCTCACACCTGATTGAGAATTTGTTGAGCCAGCATAAGATCATGCACAGAAAATAAACTCCTTGCCACCCTCAGGCCAATGGACAAGTAGAGGCTACCAACAGAGCATTGGAAATAATTATCACAAAGGTGGTGAGAAACAACATGGAAAATTGGGTTGATAGACTACTGGAGGCCACTTGGGCCTATAATACAACTTTGAAGACAACCACCGACTTTACCCCTTATGATTTGGTCTATGGGAGGAAGGATCTGCTCTCCATTGAATTTGAGTACAACACTTTAAGAATGGCAGAACAGTTGGATTTGGATGTTACAAGGGCACAATAAAAGAGGTTTCTCCAGCTCAAGGGGTTAGATGAGCTTAGGATGTAGGCCCTCCTACACATAGAGGTTACTCAAGTATAAAGAAAGGTTTGGCATGACAAAAGTATCAAATACAAATCTTTTAAGAGTGTGATTGGGCTCTGTTATATGACTTCAGGTTCAAGGATTTCAAAGGCAAATTGATGACTAGATGGCTGGGCCCATATGTGATAGAAAAGTGTCATGACAATGGGGTTATTCAGATAAGAACCATTGATGAATATGGTATCCCCTTACTTGTCAATGGGTACAGATTGAAAGCCTACAAAAGACCTATGTCAAAGTAATATATTTTCAGTAGTATCAGTAAAGAAATGATGGTGATTGGAGGTGTCTCAGCTTCCACCTCACCGAATTATTGAAGATTGTTTCACTTTTGAGAAAAATGAAAAAAGAGAAAAAAATAATAAGATACCTAGGTGAAAACATCCATGAGTCACCTAAGGCCAACTTTTGGGTTGAAAACCTCCCTTGAGGTGGCTAGGGAAGGAAAACAGGTTGAAAACCTCCTTTGAGGTGACCTTTGTGTCTTTCAAACTATATATATATATTTATATATATATATATATATATAGTATATATTATATATATAATATATAACAAAAAATTCTATGGGAAGGACCTTAAACCTGCCCACTAATAAAGTCTATGGTTCTCTGCAGGGTTTCAAGGCAATAAAGGACACCCATTTGAGAGGGAAGAAATCCAAGAAACACCCCATTCTTCCTTCATTCATTTCATATCTTCCATGCCCACCATGTCTCCAGCATCCATTCTCATCTCCAAACATCAAAAAAACCAATTTGCGGGCAATTCTCTTACTTCTAAAGGATATCTTGCAATTACTACAGGAGTCTCGTGTAGTACTATAACATGTCCTAAAACTCTACAGGAATGGAATCTCGATTGAGGAATAATAATACAGACCTATTCTGGGTTGAAAGAATAGGCCATTGACCTCACCACATCTCACCCAACACCAATTCATGACCATGCCACCCTCTGTGTCCATCAAAGAAATAACTCAAAAAAAAAGAACAAAAAAAATTAAAACAAAGAAAAGTCCAAGGGCCATACCATCAGTGGCCTACCTCACCTACCACTCCATCTTCCCCATTTTTCCACTCCTACTTCAATACCTATTCCTCCTCCAAGGAAAAACAAAAAAAAAATTAAGAAACAGGCAGCTTCAATATTTCTTGTAGTACTACAAGAAACCGTGTAGCAGCCTATATTATGACAACAACAGTCTCCAATCTCCTCCTTTAGCATCCACGCAGAGAAAGAGTATCAACACCCCTATAGGCATTATGGCACCTATCCAGATCTCAGTAGAAACAGAAGAGGTCAGCACCTGCACTTCAAAACAAAGAAGACAAACATATCATCCACGTGATATCAACAAAACAAGAGAAAAAATAGAACATGTACCTGAACAAGAAGAAGCATAGAAGAGCCACCCTCCAACATGCATCGACCGAGCAAAGGAAGCCATAGGTATGGAAACTCATCCACACTCTTTCCTAACTACGAATATTATAAAAGTGTAAGAATATGAAAAGGTTGGTTTTATAAGCTAAAGGTGGCCAGTTAACTTGGCCACCCTTAGCCCGAAAAAAAATAAAAACAAAAATAAAAATAAAAAAAAAGAAGGTGAAATTCTAGTGAGCAAACCACATGGAAAGGTCACATCAAAGAAAATAACTCAGAAAAATGGTTGAGTTAATTTGTATAGTAGTGGGTGATGATTATGAGAAAGGGCTACATGATAACTAATGGTGGGCCAACGATCCAAAAGGAGAAATCACGTACCCTGCCAGCCAACACACCGCTCCAAGGAATCAACCATAAATAGAAAAAATCCCTAATTGTCATGCACACATCGTTCATTTAGAGATTTAGAGAATTGGGACGACCTGGAGGTGCCATCGAAGAAGAAATCTAGTCTCTACCATCCTGTAGTGAACACCTACAAGAAAAGCAGAACAACTATAAGAAACATCAGAAATTGTCAAAAAACTCTACAAGGGGGTGCCTAGGGCCCAGATATTCAAAGATTCTCCTTAAACAAGGAATTACAGTGAAAATTAGGTTTTATAGCTCCAAATATCACCCTTGGTATTTTTGATGCTTGGTTTATTTCCTAGGGAAACCCCTCCTTATAGACTTGGTCCAAATATTTTAAAAACAATGTTTTACTCCTTGTACGCTACTTTGCCCTGTGATAAAAGCATGTACACATGGGTTAGTCAATACCCAACCCGCATATATGTGTTAAAATACTTAAAAATTTTAAATTTCCTTAACTGTAGGTGGAGTTCACGGGTTTTACTTGTTGATTACCTCCTAGTGCCTGTGGCCCAACTATTTCCCAACTAAAAAAAATAATTGGGAGAAGTATAAATAGACTTATATGGGAAGGCCTTAAGGAGGAGAGAAGAGATAGAATTACTATACTGAGATTATCCCCTGACCAAGTCTGAAGTATCTTTGTGCTTCAAGTGCTTCCCCAAGTTCAAGAAACCCTTGTTTCCTTGAGTGTTGATATTCTCCCACTTGCTTGAGATATCATGGTATTGGTTATGGAAGGGGGTTGTTGAAGACTAGGACTGGATGGATTCGAAGGACGATTCTGCTTGGAGCCGAAAGAAGAATACTCAGGTGAACTCTTTCCGTGTTTATTATAGTTTTCTACAATGAAAAGAAATGTTGTCTTATTCCTGAAATTGACCTTTTTTATGCATCAGATGTTGTTGTAACTCATGTATGAATGTCATTTCAATGTATAACTAATCATATTACTTATATGATATAAACTTGATTTCATTAAAATGCTTTATTTATATGTTGTTATGTATGTTCAGATTGGTTTATTTGCAGATTTGAAGATCATCAGGAATTGTAGAGGGTCTGAACCCTACTAGAACTACCCAAATGAAGGACGTCCGGGTATGTTCATCCTTACATAGTTTGTTTATTTAAGCATATTTCATGAGTTGTATGCGTGTTTCTTGTTGTAGATTACTCTTTCTTTGTTGGGGTTCTAACCCAAGGCCCTAGGGTACTTATTCTCGTAACATAATTGGCAACTCCACTAGGGATAACAATCTTGTTATTCCTAGTTTGGGTTATTTAGTGTCAATCATGGTTTAGTTCTTGGTTTGCTTGCTATGACAGTATTGCCTACTCCTGTAGGAACTCAGACCTCAAGTCTAATCTTTTTAATCAGGCCTTGTTTTTTATTTTTATTGCAAAACTCAGTATACACACCTTTGTCTGTTTATAGTAGCATACACACGCTTGTTTCTGTGAAGTGAAACCACGTATACGCGAGTTTCTTTCGTCAGAAGCACATGTACACGCACCTGTGTTGGAACACAGTGGCTTATACCATTTTTTGCATGCTTTTTTCAAATATTTCCGCCCAGAAAGATTTGTTTCTTGGTCTGTTTGGTTTTTGAGTGGTCATTTTCTATCTTTAGAATTTAATTATTCAGTGAGCTTATTGTTTTGAATTCTCTTCTGCTTTGAAAATTTTTGGCCTAGGTTTGAGTGATTTTTATGATTTGTGTTTGAACACACAAGACTTCTTATAAAGGTTCTTGATTGTTCTGGTATTTCGGAACAGAATATTGTTTTTAATCTTTGTGTCAAGCTTAATTATTGGTCTACTTGCTTTGCTTTTTGTTATTTCGTGGCCTTACACCTTTTCTTGCTTTTCGAAAGTTTCTTTTTGATGAATATGGAAGTGTTTCTTTCCTGACTTCTTGGTCAGTTTCTCAAAGCTCTTCTGCTACTTTTGGATCGTTCAGTGCAAGTTGAAACCCTTTTTTGTTCAAGTTTTCATTCGTGTTGAATTGGTAACTTAAAAAGTTTCCTTGTGCTTTGCTTTCGATCTTTGAGTCTTTGGTGGCATTTTGAGTGCTTTTGAAAAGTTGTTTTCATGTTTTTCTGAAAAAGAAAAGTTCTTAAAAAACCATTGTTTTTGCTTTCTTTTGCCAAGTTTGATTTTGGTTTCTTTGGTTTTGTGAAAGTGAATTGTGAGTTTTCAAGATTTTCCTTGATTATTTGGAGGAAAATTTGTATTTGAAATTTGCGTTCTTTTCAAACACTTAAGTTGGCTTATTAAAAGTTTTAAACAATTGTTTTCATTTCTTTTTAGAGTAATCATGAATCTTGCATTATCATGTACACCTTGCATTAGGGTAGTTTTGAATTATTAAAGCATCAATAGTCTTTTTAGTTTTTGTGAGTGTGAAGTCTATTATAAGAAAAAAAAGGAAAAAGTTGTTGCTTTATAGAAATTTCTTAGAACCCAAGTAGAAATTGCTTTTCATCAAAGAACAAACAAGTGCATTTCATATAAGTTAGTCTTTCATTAATTTCTTTTGCATCATACAAATACCATCAGTTTCATTTCCATATTGTACCTTTGACTTAAAAGAACAGCCACTTAAAATCAAGCGCTTAATAAAATAAACTAGAACTTTTTGTATTAGCATGGAAAAGTATATCTTCCATTTTGCTTATGATGCAGGTCCATACTTATGTGATAATGGCTCAATCTTTATCCATGTTTTCACGATGATACCTGTTTCTACGGATGCATGTTTCTACAATGGTGCCTGTCTTAACGATTCAGTTATTACAGCACGCCTTCAGTGATTATCTTATATCGCCCTTATATGCCCATAGATTTCATAAAGCCTTTACTATATTTCATAACCATGAATTCAAGGCCTTATCCAGGGAGCGGCAAGCATAGAGACCGGGAAGCGTTAAGCGTGGAGACAAGGAGCATGGGTACCAGGGAGTAGATACCAGGAGACGCTAAGCATGGAGACAAGGAGCGTTAAGCATGGAGACCAGAGATCGTTAAGCGTAGATCTCTCTAGCTTCCTTATCAATGCATCCAATAAATGCCCTTACACTAGGAAAGCAGTAAAGGGCTAGGAAGACAGTAAAGAGCTAGCAAGAACATGTTATGCCAGTTGGTTCTGTTATAAGCATAGAGTATCCCACACCTACCTCACAAGATTTAGGTTTATTTAGGGCCTTGGATTAGGTGAGAGGAGAGTAAACTCTCCAAGGCCACTCTAAATTGTAAAACATAAAAGTCTGATTAAAGAGTGAAATACAATAGTGTTAGGGAGACCAGGAAAGCTCTGTGACTGGAAGTTAAGCACGAGACTTCGTGAAGATAAGGACAAGAGATACCCCCTCTCTTACTTGTTAGATCCTACCTCACGACTGTTTTGCGCGGCTTGTAGTATGAGTTGGTGTCTTTAGTTGCCTATCCTAGGGATCCACACAGGTGGATATGGAGGGGAATCTTGTGGCACCTGAGGTTGATGTTGCATCACGTTCAACAGTGCTTCTGGAGGACACCCTTGCGAAGATTGGGAGCTTGCACCAGCAAAGGTTGTTGTTTGGAGGTTAGCATAACTACCTCTGATACCTTCACTAGTAGACCTTGGGCTTAATGACCCGAGTCTATTTTCGGAAGGCCCTTATTATTAACTTTCTTGTATTTTGGTGTCTGGCCCTAATTACACGAAGCGTAAATACTTGGAATTTGTTTGATTGCTAATCTCTTTAGGGACATTTTTAATGTGCGTTTTGTGCTCCTAGTTGGCCTAGATTTTAATTTTCTTGATTCTCTAAGTAAATCTTATAAAAATAATTCAAAGTGGCTCATCGACCATCTCGATGGTCTCGGAGACTTCGTGGGCTTTCACCTACGAGTCCAAAGCCTTATCCTAGAAGGCGTAGGAGCGATTCTACTAGTGATTTTCAACCAGTGGAAACAGGCGCATCAAAGATTGATCCTCCACTTGGGGAAATTAGTTTACAAGATAGACCTTGTACTACTACAGAGGACCTTGTACTACTACAGAGTTAGAGAGGAACACACTAGTTCTTTCTTGAGTAATCTTCCAATCGGAAGATAGTATTGAGGTAGAAGAGCTTTCAAAGTCGGTTGCAACTATGAATTCTCCTCTCCCTCCCGATCATCCAGAAGTATTGTTATACGTGTTAGAGTCGGTCTAGTTATCCCTCCGTCAGAGATCAAAGCTCTTTTGCATTTCATGTTTAGGTGTCCCATCCGTTTTGATCAGTTGCATTTCGTTAGGCATGCCATAACTATGATGGAGCGGTTAGTGTCACTCATTCCCCTCATGCTTGGCACTGCTGGTTCAGGTCTATTCATTAAAACAAATCCTCAAATTGTCATTTACAATCATGTTTTAAATTTTTAGGTCTTAGGTCTAGGGTTGAGTCAATTTTGTCTTGAAAATTCTTAGAAGAACAGCAGGCCAGAGGGATGTCTTCGATAGATCATCACTTCAATAATTTTTCATCATTGTACAACTAAATTAGGACTTCTCTTCAAAACTTTGTTTTGAAGATAAGTCACCACCTCATTTTTGTAAAAATTGTCAAAATTTTCAGTTCTTGAAACGTCCAAATGCAGCCTTGGTCTCCTTTGCCAGAGCATATCAAAGCTATCCTTGCAAAACATTATCTGAGAAAATCATTATTTCAACTAATTTTAAAGGGGAAACCAAAAAGGTCAAAGCCTATTAATTTTGAAAAAGTGTCAACAACCAAACATAAGAAAATGGGTTTTGGGTTAAGAAAAAATCAACAAGAAGTCTATATGAAGATATTTCTCCTCATTTGCAACCCATTCCACATTCCAAGAGCAAAGAGCACTGTTCTAAGGCGATTTTGTGAGTTTGTGAGACACTTGGGCTGTTTCCAGGGCACGAGGTGCATTAGGTCAGGCACGCGGCGCATCAGGCAACAATTTCCAGTGCAATTTAACACGCGCGTGATGCATCTGGAGCGCACGACGCATTGGGTGAGGCGCGCGGCGCATAGGAGTTTATGCCTGAACTTTGCCCAGAAACAACTCAAAACACCTCCTCTCATGCATCAAATCATAGGTAGGCTTACATCACGGCTTGTTCTTGTTTTTTGGATGGTTTATGTAAAGAAATTGTGTTGTATTTTCCATGAAAAACCAAGTGTAAAAACCTCCTTGTTCATCAATTTGCTATAAGGATTTAAATGCCAAGTTTGTTGTAGGGTTTTCAAAAATCACTGTTGCCAAGGTTTTCCTATTTCCTTTGTTTCCCATCCCCTATTTTCACCAAAATATTTTTCCAAATAATTCCTCATAAAACCCTAAATGTTTCCCTTTTCCTAACAATTCCCTTGTCATTTTTGTCCCCTTGGTCACAACATTTTGAGAAAAGGAAAAAGGTCTACAGTCAATTTTGTACACAATTCTATATTAGCATATATATATTCCAGCTACCTTGTTTTTTAAAGAACATGTCAGAGACCGAGTCAGTATATGAGTAGGAGTATGATAGTGACTCTACACCAGAGGTCAATGTGCCTAATGTGCCACGGAGGTATCACAAAGGTGGCAAAAGTGGACAGCATGTTAGGGAGGAGCCTACTTCTTTGGCTCAATTGCAAGCTTTCCCACTTGCAATGGATTGTTTTCGATGCCAAGCATTTTATCAATATTGTAAGATGATCTCACAAACTCAGCATCATCAGGAACTGGTCCGTCTATTTGTCCTTAACCTACAGGATGGTCATGTAAACCTTGTCATAGTGAATTTCACCTTGTCACCTGACACTATTGCTCAAGCCACTGGGATACCAAATGTGGGGGAGGAATGGAGTAAACACCAGATGCTGGACAGGTATTACTATGAGCCATATATCAAGCCCGGATATATCAGACACTTGAGCGCAGCCTTTCCTTTCAGATTCCTTAAAGATGAGTTTGCACCATTGATGAAACTCATCATTCGGTATTTCAGCTGTGAGGGCAGATTCTCACGTCTCTATGCGTACCATGTTCGTTTGTTGATGTATTTCACATAGGTACGTATGATGAACATTCCATTTTTTATGTATCGAAACATAGAGAGGATGGTTCCTTTAGTATAGAGGAAGATCCTGGCACATCCGCATAGGAGCATATATCACTATGCATTGATCAAAATCATAGTGATGCATCAGTTGGCACAGCAGGGTATTGCTTGGGAGGATTTCATCTCCCGTGATTTCTTTTCTGCGCTACAGCCTCCTCCAGAGATAGTTCATGATGAGGGAGGGCCTTCATAGCAGTTTGACATTCCTGAGACCGAGCATGTTGATGCTCCAGTATATGTGACATACCAGAAAGGCCCCAGGGCCTTATTTGCAGCCGCACGACAAGTATTATCTCCACCCGGGGTGGAAGGGGTCTCATTGACATCATCAGCAGAGCGAGTATTATCTCCACATCATGTGGAAGGGGTCTTGCCTCCGTCTTCAGCACAGGTACAGATTCAGGGTAGGGGCAAGAGACCCATGGTTGATGAGGGTCCTTCAGGAGGTCAGGATATGGGTATCATTGATGTTGATGCTAGCTTGCCTAACTCGGAGCTTAAGGAGATCATCCGAGAGAAAAGGGCTGAGAATCAATCGCTGCAAAAGAAATTGCAGATGGCTAAATGGGTGATCAACTACTTAGAGCAGCGCAACAAACAGCTGGAAGATGACCATGAACTTTATGAGCCGCGAAAGATCCGGGAAGACCGAGAATTGGCCTGTAGGAGACCCGGTGATTTGACACCTATTGATCGGGAACCAATGCTCATCTGGGTGAACACTCATTTGGAGAAGTTGTTGGCGAAGGCAAACAAGGACAAAGACATGCTTCGCCACATGAAGACTCACTATTGGGCTCGCATGCATGTTTGCAAAGCGAGAATGAAGATCCTCAAGAGGCGTTTGAGCAAAGCGCAAAAACAACGCAAAAGGCCTGATGCACTTCGAGTTTTGGCTGAGGCTTCATTAGTTGAGCATGATACATGATGGAGGGTCTTCACTCCAAATTTGGGAAAATTTGTAGAAAATTTTGTCGTTTCAAAATTTTTGGCTTGCGAAATAGGGGTTTTGGCTCTATGGGTAGCGCGCAGCGCACGACCCATAAGATGGGAAGGTCCAAATCACAAATGGCTTATATTTTTGGACTTGTCATGATGAAATACACATGCTCAGCCATTTCCAAGGCATTTCATCAAATTTTGGGTGACCAAAAGGCTCAAAAACATCATGAAAGTCACCTTTCTGCCACTTTTTGCACCAGCAGGAAGTACTTCTGGGAGAATCCACTTTTGGAGGGTCAAATGGACACCAAATTCGAAAATTCCACTTGGGTGAGAAAGTATACATCCAAGGCTTTCTAACACGCCAACCTGAGCTCAATTTGGATGTCGAGAAGTGCCCCAAAAGCAGGTGGAAAGGTGCGTGGCGCACAGGGCTCAAGCGCGCGGCACATAGGGTTTCTTGGCACAGTTTTCCTCCTCAACGCAGCAAATGAAGCCAGTTTGACCAGTTTTGACTTGTGATGGGATTTTTCACCCTTCTTGATGTAATTATTGGAACTTTATGTTGTTTTTCACTTATTTACCTATTCTAGATGATTCATTCATAAAATAGCAAAAATGTAATGAATGAATTGGTTTCCTAGCTTATAGAGGCAAGTTGTTTTGACTGCCTAGATTGTAGTGCTTAATTTAGAATTGGTTGAAACAGCTCCTAGGATGATGAGGTGACCCCTAGAGGAAGGGAATGTGTTGGCTTGCCTATATTATGTATTTTCTTAGTCATTTTCAGGGTTGGACTCTTGGGAATAGCTTGACACTATATTGTACATATCTTATTTGCATTTTGGCAAAGGAAAGACCAGGGTTTTGCAGCACTATTTGGGATTCATGTGGCTTTATGTGTTGATGGTGTGTTTCTCTCAGTACTTGTAAGTTGTGTATGTGTACCACTTTCTTTATTTAATCTTCTGTAATTAAACAAATGAAGTCTTAAGGTAGAATCCATGAACTTGTTATGCTCTGCCTTTAAATTTGTTTAATTTTCTATGTTTTCTTTAGTTTAAGGAGAATCCTTGAGACTTCCTTGCTCTCCTTAGCTCCTCACCAGTCTGATCTATCCATCTCACTTGCTTTAAGGCATCAAAACAATCACCTATCTTGCCCCAAGTAGACCTCTGCAAAAGTTGTGCCTCATCCCCGCACTCAAAATTGCCTTTCCCTTGAATTCAACAAAACCTCAAAAACTCAATTTCGCAGTCTTTGTACTTCATACCTAGCCTAAAATTAGTCATCAATTCAGTCATCTCGACCTCGTTGATTATATTTTGCCTAGATTGACCCGGAGAGAGCCCTCTCTTGTCCTCGTAGGGCTAGCTACGAGGCTAAGCATGGTTTGATGTAGCCTCGAGTTTTACCTTATTTCAGCCTAAGGTAAATTTGAGTGCTAATAATACGTTGGAACTCTGACTCATAGGCTTTTGAGCCCAGATCCACATACATCTATCCCTTCGATGACCACTACTGGAAGCATGGCATCCACCACGAGTGTTGCAAGCATGCAAACTCCCATATCTGTGCAAGGGAGAGGAACTATTTCCATCCCTTCTAACACTCCCAGCACATCCTTATTTGGGTCTACTTCTATTCTATCGACGAGTGGAAGTTCTCAAGCTAATGCATCTAGTTTTGAATTTTTCCCTTTTGGAATGCCCTCTCAAGGTATTCCTTTAGTTCCATTGAATGTACCATCAACCGTCTCCATGTCCATGATGAGTGCATTGACTTCTTTTCAGGGTTTCCCATTTGGAAGTGGTCATATACCACATTCCAATCCGACAGTAGGGTCTATGCCTTCTCCTTTTACTAGTCAAGGCACTAATCCTTTTAAGAGTTGGACAAACCTTGTGGTTAGTGGGATAGGAACTGGGAATCAATCTTTTGGCCAATAAGGGAACATGTCGTATTCCTTGGTTAATTCATTTCAATTTTTTCCACCCTTAGCTAATGCTTGGAACCCACTTACCAGGGGTTGTTAGCTCCTTACAATACTTCGTTAGGGGGGGAATTTATCGGTTACAGAGGATTTTCAGCTGGAGTTAGTCAAACTCCGAATTTTGCTGGACCAAAAGGGTCACTTTTTGGTCCAGTAGGTTCTACCAGTTACTTCGGGCAACCTGGTGCCTTTCAAAATCCATGTCATTCTTTTTAGACTTTTGGGAACCCCACCCAATCTGGGTGGAATCCCCAAGGTCCTCCACAACTTCCTTTTCTAACCATGCTTAATCTGCTAGACTTTACTAAGTTCAAAAACAATCCAATTAGATACAATCCGTCTTGGCCTCCGGTCCCAACCAAACTTCCATTGGATATTCCAAAATTCGAAGGGAAGAGTGGTGAAGACCCAGGCGACCCTGTAACCACGTTCCATTTATGGTGCTCATCTAACTCCCTGATCGATGATTTGATCAGGTTGAGGTTATTTCAGCGCACCTTAACCGGGAATGCAGCTAAGTGGTATATAGAGTTGCCAGGGGGCACCTTTACTTCTTTCACTAATTTGGCTAACATTTTTTTAAACCATTTTCAGTTGCATGTTTGTTACAAAGTCAAAACTAAGATTCTAGCCAATTTTCATCAAGACACAGCTACTCACATTTCAAATCATATCCAGGAATGGAGATGGAGAAAAAGGATTATCAAAGCTGAAATTCCACCAGAATTAGTGACTCCACTGGGGATTTTGTGCTCAATGATTTCCATGGTGTAGCTTGTGGTGGTCATCTATTAAGGCTTGCAACAACCTAGGAAATCTAATGTGTCGACTACTTTTGGCCTTCGATTTTCAAAGATTTTATTGAAGTGGTCAAATGTTGCCACCCTTGTCAAGTCTATACTTGAAAGATGTGCACACATCCAACTCCTATTTTTCCTGTTGTCACTCTCGGTCCTTTTAAAAAGTGGGGCATTGACTTTACCACTTGTAATCTACCTTTGACTGTGAATCAAAAGTACATTATAGTGGTCGTAGACTACTTTATGAATTGGGCTGAGGCCATGCCTACTTATAAAAACAATAGTGAGATAGTAGCATTTTTCCCTTCAATCAGATTATTTCACGTTTTGGTATCCCGAAAGAGGTTATCATTGATCATGGCAATGATTTCCATAACCAACTGATGACTGAATTGGCTCTTAAGTTGGGCTTCTGGCAGGAGCATTCATCTCCATATTATCCTCAGGCCAATCGGAAAGTCAAAGCCATGAATAAATCCCTCCAGACGATCCTACAAAGGACAATTGACAAAAATCACTCCAATTGGTACATCATGTTGTATCCGACTCTCTGGGCATACCGAACCTCGGTAAATATTGCCACCAGTTTTACATCTTTTCAATTAGTTTACGTGATGGAATATATTTTTCCTATTGAATGCGAAATTCCGTCCCTTGAGCTAGATGTTGAGCTTCTTCCAAAGACCTCTAGTCTCGAAGAGCACCTCGTTCATTTGGAACATCTTGATGAGCAGCATCGAGATGCCGCCATAATAAACGAGGCCCATAAGAAAAGGGTTAAAACTCAGTATGAGTATGATAAATTTGTCTGTCCTTGAGTCTTTTCTGAAGGAAACCTTGTCTTGGTTGATGATCAAGATAAAGACGCCTTGGGGGCAGGCAAATTCAAGTCTATGTGGTATGGTCCCTTTATAGTGAAACGCGTTTTGGGAAAAGGGGCTTATGAATTAGTCGATTTTGAAGGAAACAAGTTGTGATAGCCCTGAAATGGGCTCTACCTCAAGAAGTTCCTTGCTTAGGTTACGATCGAGCAATGGCTTATTTGTATTTTTGGTTATTTTTGTACATATTTTATCTGGAATTTTTGTGATATCGACACCTTTTTTTATCTGCTTTCACAAGTGTTGATGGATAACTTGGTCTATTTCAGATTCACTGATGGTGCTAGTTGACACACTCGGAATCTCGCTTCTGTAGGTTTTAACCCTGTACAGAAATTACCTACATACGAATTCTAAAAAAACATAGAAAATAAGCAATGCAAGATCATAACACATAAAACACATATACACAGAGATTTTCCCCTGGATCCCAAAACTGGGACTACTAGCTTGATTTTTCATTATATTCCTTTCAATGTTACAATACATATTTATACATGTTGAAGCATCAAATACCATGGATTGAAAACCATTGCATCCAAAACCATGGACTGAAAACCATAGGTAGGTTCACTCAACCTAATATAGGGTCCAAAAAAAAATCTCCCAGGGCGGTGCCCCAGACCCCGTAGAGGAGGGCTACCCGCCCCCCCAAAACCCCCCACTGCGCAATTGACGCAACGAAGGGGGGGATCCACCCCCCTTCTAACCCCCCAGTTCACTATGTAGGTTAGTTGTGGAAAGAATATAACACAACCCAACATTCTCCCACTTGTTGTTTTCTTTCCAAAGGGGGCCGCAGGAGAGCTTAGTCATTTTTCAGCCCTGAAATGCCCATTGTTTCTGTACACCAAGAGAACTTCTCAAAGATCATAGATTTTGTCAATGCATCTGTGGTATTCATCAAAGTGTCCACCTTTACCAGCAACGCCTTTTTTTCTTCTATCATATCCCTCACAAAGTGATACTGAACATCAATGTGCTTTGCCTTTGAATGATAAGCAGGGTTCTTTGCCAAGAAAATTTCACTTTGGCGGTCACAGTCTATCCTTATAGCTCCTTATACTAACCCCATACTTGAACACAATCTCTGCAACCAAACTGCTTCCTTTCTTGCATGAGTGGCTGCCATGTACTCTGACTCTGTAGTTGATAGTGCCTCTGTAGATTGTTTCTTACTTATCCAACTAATTGCACCTCCAAATAGGTTAAACACATACCCACTTGTAGATCTTCTCTGATCCAGATCTCCACCCCAGTCTGCATCAACAAAGCCACGGATATCCAAAACTCTGTCCAATCCTGGTCTTCCTTGATAGCACAAACCATAATCACTAGTGCCACGCAAATACCTGAAAACCCCCTTCACTGTTGTCCAATGCTCCTTCCCTAGTTTTGACATAACCTACTCAATGCTCCCAGTGCATGTGTAATGTCTAGTCTAGTACAGACCATTGCATACATCAGGCTATTGATTTCACTTGCTTATGGAACATGGGACATATCCTCTTCCTCTTCTTGTGTCTTGGACACGGTTCAACAGATAACTTTACACCTACAGGAATAGGAACCTTCACCAGTTTACTATCCTGCATATTAAACCTCTGCAGTATTGTCTCAACATACTTCCTCTACTTTAACCAGAGCATCCTCTGTGCCTGATCTCTTTTAATTTCCATGCCCAAAATATATTTTGCAACACCAAGATCTTTCATGTCGAATTTGGAGGACAATTGTGTCTTCAAATCCTGGATAATTTCTTTGTCATTTCCAACCAACAACATATCATCCACATACAAGACCAAATAAATAACATGGTCACCAATTAATTTAAAATACACATAGTGATTCTGCTTTGCTTCTGATGAAGCCAAGTCCCCATATAAATGTATCAAAATTTTATGATACCACATCCTTGGTGACTATTTTAACCCATACAGAGACTTCTTTAACTTGCATACCAGTTCTTTCTTACCCTTCACCACAAAGCCTTCATATTGCTTCATGTAGATCTCCTTTTCCAGATCCCCGTGAAGAAATGTTGTCTTCACATCCATCTGTTCTACCTCAAAATCAAAAGCAGCAACAACAGATAAAAGTAAACTAATAGAAATTATCTTGGCAACAGGAGAAAAAATATCACCAAAGTCAATTCCTGGCACCTGGGAATAACCTTTTGCTACCAATTGAGCTTTGTATTTCTCCACCTTTCCTTCTGCATTTGTCTTCTTCTTGAACACCTATTTGCTGCCAATGGGTTTCCTTCTAGCCAACAACTCCACCAGGTCCCAAGCCTCATTTTTTGTGCAAAGATGCCATTTCATCAACCATGGCCCCTCTCTAGAGTTATAATCCTCTAAATCTATTGCTTCCTTCACAATTCTGGGATCATCATCAGTAATATATGAATCAAAATTTGAGTAGAAAGTAGATGGACTATACCTTTCTGGCTACCTTCTTTCTCAAACTGATCTTCTCACACCCGGAGTTTGTGGCTCTTCATCTTCTAATTCCTCGTCTCCTATAGAGTCTGATTCTTCCTCCTTTAGCTCAAACTCTATCTTCTCAGGTTCCTTTGGTTGGACTTCATATTTAATAACATCTTTCACCTCTCTGAACACCACATCTCAGCTATACACAACCTTCCTTGTTACTAGGTTCCAAAGCTTATAACCCTTTAAACCATCCTTATACCCAATAAAGATGCACTTTTCAGATTTACTATCCAACTTGGTTCGTTTCTCCTTTGGAACATGTACATATGCATCACATCTAAATACCCTCATATGTGAAAGAGAGGTTTTCTTACTCAGTCCATACCTCTTGTGGAGTTTTATCCTCCAACGTTGATAAAGGTGATATGGTTGACCAAGTAACATGTTTTCTCCACCGCCTCTACCCAGAATTCCTATCCTAACCTGGCACCACTGAGCATGATTCTTGCCCTTTCCATCAATGTCTTTTTCATTCTTTTTGCAACTCCATTTTGCTGAGGTGTATATGGGATTAGTCTTCTACCGTGCTATACCACACTTCTTACAGATTCTTCAAATTCCTTACTGCAAACTCTCCACAGTTATCTGTCCTCAACACCTTTATCTTCTTCTTTGTCTGGTTTTCCACCACAGCCTTAAATTCTTTAAACCTGTCAAAGACTTTAGATTTCTTCTTAAGGAAATATATCCATGTATTCCTTGAGAAGTCATCTATAAATGATACATAGTACACAAACTTACCCAGTGATGGAACCTTCACATGTCCAAGCACATCATTGTGCACAAGCTCTAATATATGTTTCGCCCTCTTACCACCAGAGGGGAAACCCACCCAATTTTGCTTCCCATATACACAATTTTCACAGAAATAAAAATCCAGAGAGCTATTAGTCATACCTGTTGGCATTATGGCATAGGTTTGGAGCTATGGCACAGGTGTTGTCCTTAATGGCAACTCTCTTTGGTAACAGATCTTAGTTCAGGCACTCAGAAAGAAGAAAATGACATATACGCAGGTTCATCTAGACAAAGACGCATATACACGTGGGTTATTCATTACAAAAGCACGTATATGTTGGGGATCATACTTTTGGTCCATGGTAGTTAGTTCTTGGGATTTGAACCTATGTTTTGGACCATGGCGTCTAATCATATGTGTTGATCCTTAGTTTTGGGTTCATGGTATTGAAATGTTATGGTTTCGGATCATGGTATTGAGGAAGGCCTAAGACTATAAAAGAGGAGGGAGATCATGTGGAAAATGATTCATCTAAATTATTATTGAAGATATGATAAAGTGCTAGAGCTAGTATATTGGCAATTGTGTTATGATGCAGATCTGGATCTGAATGAAGGAGGAACCTTAGCGTAAAAAGAAGGATAATTTCTATTGATGGGTCATAATCTTTAAGCTTGAATGATAGTATCTTTGTATGATTTTAATCTACTAGATGTGGCACTTGCTTGATCTACAAGTCTGATAATCTAGGTTAATTAATGATTGAATATCTGAAAGGGTGAATTATCCTTTATAGATATGTACGTAGGTTCAGTGAAGTGAAGGCACATATACACGCAAGTTCTGTGAAGGAAAGAGGTGTATACGCAGGTTGTTCCATACACAGAAGCGTATGCCCACTAGTTTCAGGGTGTTGAAATAGCATATATACTCCAAGTTGCGATCTAGATGCTTCTATCTATTGTTGTTGTGTTCTAGGTTCTGTTTTCTAGTGTGTGGTTTCTGGTACTGTGTTTTGGGTACAACTATCAGAGAAGTATCTACTTGATTCAGATCTAATTAGTGAAAAGGAGATTAGTTGATGAAGAAATTATTGATGATTGATTGATGTTCATGGATCCAGTTTGAAAATTTATGAAACGAGGTCCCTGGAAGAAAGAGAAGGTTGTAGCCTTCTGTAGGCCAGCACCTACGTACTAGTGTCTTGGCTAGTACAAGAGCTAAAGGGGGTTGTAGCTCCCTTCCAGGAGAAGCTGGAGAATGAGAGAGGGTTGTAGCTCTCTGCAGGTTGCAGCCTGTGTACTGGTAAAGGACTGCACCAGTACATTGTAAAAGAAGTTTCTAATTAAAGAAAGATAAAGACGAATTGCAGCAGGTGGTTTTCACCCACATTAGGTTTCCACCTTATATCTTGTGTTCTTGTGTGTGATTGTCTTTTTGCTCTATTTTACTGTCTCTGGTTACTGGTTATTTGATTTTGCATCACAGTTTAACAAACATCATCAGAAAGATAAAGTAAATTAAAAGTTTGCTTTGTATACGCGGGTTTCCTTCTGCATAGTTGCATATATACACAGGTTTAACTAACTGAAGTAGCGTATACAATTTGTTTTTGAAAAAGGAATATTTGACTTGATAATATTGATTCACCCCCCCTCTCAGTATTATTTCCAACAATTGGTATCAGAGCAGGTCCTTCTGAAGAAGCTTGATCGCTTGAAGGAAGATATTTCATCATGAGTAACTACGAGAGGGAAGCATCAATCATACCATCGATTTTTGATGGGACAAACTTCGTATATTGGAAGGTAAGAGTTACTGCCTATCTTCAATCTCTTGGTACAGAAGTCTGGGATATCATAGATACAGGGTATACTTTTCCAGCATCGACTCCCACAGATCTGGCTGAGAAGAAGAAATACGAAACGAATGCAAAGGCGGTCAATACTCTATTGGGATGTCTATCACAATCTGAATTTGTCAAAGTCATGCAGTATAAATCTGCTAAAGAGATATGGGACAAGATTGTTCTGAGCTATGAAGGAGATGACCAGGTAAAACGAGCAAAACTTCAAACCCTCAGGATTCAGTATGAAAATCTCAAGATGTATAATGATGAAAGTGTGGCTAATTACTTTCTTCGTGTAGATGAGATTGTTAATTGTATGAAAAATTTGGGTGAAGAAATAAAAGAGGCTGGTGTGGTTGAAAACATTCTAAGATATTTATCCTCTAGATTTGAATCTAAAGTTTCTGCTATAGAAGAAAAGGAGAATCTACAAAACCTAAAAATGTCACAGCTGCATCGAATTCTAACTGCTTATGAAATGAGGAAAGGAGGTCCATCAGACCGGAGAGTAGCTGCCTTCAAGGCTTCAGGCAAAGGAGAGTACTATGAGTCAGGACACGTGTCAGAAGAAGAAGAAGAATAAAATTTTGTCAGAAAACTTCAATGGGGTACTAGAAGATTCAGAGGTAAGTTACCGTTCAAATGTTTTGCTTGTGGAAGAGTAGGTCACTATGCAGCCAAATGTCCCCATAAGGATAAGATTGACAAGGGGAAGGAACCTGTTAGATGGAACAAGAAACAGAATGCAAATAAGAAAAACTATTACACTCATGATGATAGTGATGGACTATCAAATAGCGATGAAGATGGACGAGGTAATCACTATAAACTTTTAATGGCCTTTGAAGATGATGATTACATGGATGCTATAGATGTGGATGGTTTTTATGAAGAGATTTCTAGACTCAAAACATGTTTAGAAGAAAAGAATATGATCATTGATACTCTGCAATTTCAACTTGATGAAAAGGAAAAAAATCTCTTGAGAAGTTAGAATGTGAAATTGTTGGCCTTAGAAAAGAAATTGAGAAAACAAAGGCCCTTAATCTTAAATTTGTTAAAGGATCTGAAACTCTAGATGAGATTATCAATGTGCAGCGTTCCTCTCTAATAAAGACAGGTTGGGGGTATAATGGTGAAACATCTCAAGTTTCCACCTCCAAAAGTTATCTTGATGCAGCAAAAGGGAGTAAGCAAATACCTAATAGAAATCATCAGGTAAATCAGGGACGGTCTTCCACAAGAACAAACAAAGACTATCAAGAAAATCGGGGGCATGCTACCTTAAGGACAAACAGAAGCTACAACCAGCCTCAGGTAAAATCTTCCCAATTTTCTTCAAGAATGGATGTCAGTAGAAACTACAATCGGTTGGATGATAGTCGCAGGAA
Organism: Pinus taeda; assembly: GCA_000404065.3. Lineage (NCBI taxonomy): Eukaryota > Viridiplantae > Streptophyta > Pinopsida > Pinales > Pinaceae > Pinus > Pinus taeda. The sequence goes on along the minus strand of APFE030516657.1, from coordinate 50,534 downwards.
TTTCTTCAATGGCCAATGTTTTTCTTGCCATAACTTTGGTCACAAAGCAGCTCAATGTGTTGCCTATAAGACAATCATGACTAGAGAAGCTCAAAAACAAAGAAGTATGCCTCCAATCACGAAGAAGACCTATAACCACTTTGCCACCCTTGAAAGTGAAATTGAATGTACTATTTGTCATAATTTTGGTCATGAATATTCTGAATGAAGGAGCAGGTTTTGGAAGACAAAGGAACAAACCTAAAGTGTCAAAACATGGAGAATGAAGGAACCGCAACCAGAAAGATGTGGGATAGCTTTATATGCAAAAGGACAGGAAAATCAATGGTACATCGACAGTGGATGTTCAAAGCATATGACAAGTGATAAAGAAAAACTCGAATCATATACTACTTTAGAAAAGGGAAAGAAAGTTTCTTTTGGAAATGATACCCCTGCAGCCATAAAGGGAAAAGGCATTGCTCAGTTGAAAGAGGAGGTCAAAGCTGGAAATGTTTTGTATGTTGATGGCTTGAAGCATAATCTATTGAGTGTCAGTCAGATGTGTAATAATGGAACCGAGGTAATATTTCGATCAGATGGGTGTAGTGTTCGTGATCTTGATACAGGAAGAACAGTAATCAAGGGCATAAGAAATCCAAATAATCTATACATATTTGAAGAAGGAGAACAACAATGTTATTTGAGCAAGAATGATGAACACTGGTTATGGCACCAGAGGTTGGGGCATATAAGCTTTTCACAAATAAGGAAAGCATGCAAATACCAGGTAGTTCGTGGTCTTCCAGACATCAAAATTCTAGACAACACCATATGCAAATCATGTCAGTTTGGGAAGCAAACCTGAACTAACTTCCCTGAGAAGGAAGGATCAGCCAGCAGGCCTCTTGAGCTAGTCCATACAGATATATGTGGTCCATTTAGGACAAGGTCACCTCGAGGAGAAGAATACTTTATTTTATTCATTGAAGATTTCTCCAGGATGGTTTGGTTAGGACTTATGAAGCACAAGGACGAAGCATTCGAAAAATTCCAATCCTTCAAAGCCTTGGTTGAAAATGAATCAGATTACAAAATTAAGTGCCTCAGGTCCGACGGAGGTGGGGAGTTTACCTCAAATGAATTTTTCAATTTTTGTGAAGAACATGGAATAAGAAGGGAATTCTCTACAGCTAGGACTCCTCAGCAAAATGGAGTGGTGGAAAGGATGAACAGAACAATCCAACAAATGGTGCGTGCTATGCTTGATGAGTCTGGAACTCCCGCAACCTTCTGGGGTGAAGCTGCATATGCTGCGGTTGCTATTCTCAACAAAACAAATGTTCGAGTGAACAACACTCAAACTCCGCATGAGCTCTGGTATGGTGAGACTCCTTTGGTAAAGAATTTCAAAATTTTTGGGAGCAAATGCTATATTAAGAATACTGATGAACAGCTTGGCAAACTTGAACCTAGAGCTGATGAAGGCATTCTCCTTGGTTATTATCCCTACAGCAAAGCATATAAGTGTTATAATAAAAGACTTGGAAGAATTGTTGACAGCATTGATGTAGTGGTTGATGAAAAAGGATACATCCATAGGCAAGTAAATCATGAAGATATCGAAGAGTATGAAGACTACTCTCCAAATCAGACTGATGATGAAGAAGAAACCCATGAGGAGCCTGAGGAACAAATAAGGATAGAAGAGAAGACTCCTTCCAGGTATGTTCAAAAGAATCATCTAGAATCACAAATTTTGGGGAAAAAGGAGGCAAGTGTTCAAACAAGAAGAACAATTGCAGAAGCCTCACACTATTTGGAATTTCTCTCCTCCACTGAACCATAAAATGTAAAAGACGCATGCAAAGATGAATGTTGGGTCAAGGCAATGGATGAAGAACTTGAGCAGATTGAAAAGAACAACACTTGGGAGTTGGTTCCTAGACCAAAAGATAAGAACGTCATAGGGACAAAATGGATCTTCAAGAACAAGTTGAATGAAAATGGGGATGTTATTAGAAACAAGGCCAAACTTGTTTGTAAAGGGTATGCTCAACAAGAAGGAATAGACTTTGAAGAAACTTTTGCTCCTGTTGCTAGACTTGAGGCCATCCGAATGTTCCTTGCTATCTCAAGCTTTCAAAAGTTCAAAGTTTTTCAAATGGACGTGAAATCAGCCTTTCTGAATGGGGACTTAGAAGAAGAAGTGTACATTGAGAAACCAGATGGTTTCATCCTTTGGAATGATCCAAATCTTGTATGCAGACTGAAAAAGGCTCTCTATGGTCTTAAAATGGCTCCTAGGGCTTGGTACTACCAGTTAGACAAATATCTTCATCAACAAGGCTTTTCAAAAGGATCAGCAGATAGCAATCTTTATATAAAAATGGAAAATGACAAATTGCTAATACTTGTTGTGTATGTAGATGACATTATGTTTGGTAGCAATGAAGAAGCTATGAGTCAAAGCTTTGCCTTGGTGATGCAGAAATAATTTGAAATGTCTTTGCTTGGTGAAATGACATACTTTCTTGGATTGCAAATCCAACAAAATGAAGGTGGGATCTTCTTGTCTCAAACCAACTATCTCAAGCAGATCTTGAAGAAATATGGCATGGAAGATGCAAAACCAGTATGTACCCCCATGGTCACAGGATGCAGCCTCAGTGCAAATGATGAATCAGCAACAGTGCATCAACCAACTTACAGGTATATGATTGGAAGTCTACTTTATTTGACAGGTACCCGACCAGACATCATACATGCAGTGGGAATAGTTGGGAGATTTTAGGCAAATCCAAAGGAAACTCATCTTCAGGCAGTAAAGAGAATTTTCAAGTATCTTCAAGGAACTCAAAACTATGGCTTATGGTATCCTAGAGATACAGATCTCACACTTCATGCTTATACAGATGCAGATTGGGCCGGAAGCGTGGATGACAGGAAGAGCACAAGTGGTGGTGCATTCTTTATGGGTTCCAGATTAGTATCCTGGTTTAGCAAGAAACATAGTTCGATTGCCTTATCTACAGCTGAAGCGGAATATGTGGCAGCTGCATCTTGCTGCACTCAACTCCTTTGGATGATGCAGACCTTGCAGGATTTTCAAATCACTTGTAAACCACCTATCCCCATCTTATGTGATAATACAAGTGCAATCAGCATTTCAAAAAATCCTGTCATGCATTCAAAGACCAAGCACATACCGATCAAGTATCATTTTCTCTGGGAACAAGTGTTGGAACAAAAGGTCAAATTGGAGTATGTTCCTTCTAAGGAACAAGTTGTTGATATTCTCACAAAACCACTGCCCAAGGAAACTTTTGAATATCTCAGACAGAAGCTGGGAGTAGTTGATGTATCATCTTGCTATTAAATCTTGTCAGTTTCAGAGAAAAATGGGTGTACGCGAGTTGCATGTGGAGGATCCACGTGCATACACCGGTTGGTGCGGAGAAAGTCGCGTATAAGGAGGTTTGATGGATATCAGAAGTAACAGGGTCTGTTTGAAAATTGTTTGATATGGGGCTGACAGAGACCATCCAACACAGGTTCAGGGGGAGTAGAAAATATTCTAATAATGTATTGTTGGCATTATCTTAGAAGCTTTTGGTTCTAGTTCACAGCTGTTGTTGGTGAAACAGAGGCAGAGGGAGAACAGAAGGAAATCTTGGTTGCTGTTCTGAATGGTGATTGACAGTTGCTGCTGCTATCAGTTGTTGGTGACTTTCATGAGTCTTATTCTAAATATTCCGTCTCTATATCATGCATCTTTTTCTTATATGGTGTCAAGGTCATATAACGACCTATATTGGTTTCCTCACTATGCCTGGGATGAAGATGTAATGTATTTGGCCATCATATGTAAATTTCTGATGTATTCCCACTTGGTTGGGTGATGGATGTATGTATTGAGTCTTTTGGTGATAGGAAGGTCCTTTATGATGCATAATTCATGGTTCTTCTTGAAGAACATCTTTTTGCAGATCTTGCCTACAGTCAGGGGGAGCATGGTCAGCACAGTAGAACAGAGATTTCAGCATGTACTCAAGGGGAGCACAACCCTTTGCCCTTGATGACAAAGGGGGAGAATGATCTTGAGGATCTTGGTGTTGCCATCAAGTCCAAAGGGGGAGATTGTTGGCATTATGGCATAGGTTTGGAGCTATGGCACAGGTGTTGTCCTTGATGGCAACTCTCTTTGGTAACAGATCCTAGTTCAGGCACTCAGAAAGAAGAAAATGACATATACGCAGGTTCATCTAGACGAAGACGTGTATACACGTGGGTTATTCATTACAAAAGCGCGTATATGTTGGGGATCATACTTTTGGTCCATGGTAGTTAGTTCTTGGGATTTGAACCTATGTTTTGGACCATGGTGTCTCATCAGATGTGTTGATCCCTAGTTTTTGGTTCATGGTATTGAAATGTTATGGTTTCAGATCATGGTATTGAGGAAGGCCTAAGACTGTCAGGCCAGGAGTAACTCCAGAAAACTGATTCATTTATTCATTTAGCCAGCTATCTATTATATACATGAATGTGATTGTTCAGTTCATCTTCTCGATGACTTATCACATTCAGTTCCCCCAATCATTGAGGATTAGGTGTCAACATTCCCCCCCTTAATCTGAAGGGATGTTGGTGAGTCCAAGCATCGTTCTGAATCTTTCAAGCTTTTCTCTTCCAAGCGCTTTGGTGAAGATGTCTGCAATTTACTCATTTGTGGAACAATGGCAGAGATGGATTGTTTTGGCCTCAACATGATGTCGGATCAAATGATATTTATTATTGATGTGCTTTGTACGATCATGGAACTTTGGGTTCTTGGCCAACTTTATTGCAGAGGTGTTGTCAATCATGAGTGGAGTTGATTGTACTTGTTTTACCTGCAAATCTTCAAGAATTTTCCTGAGCCACACAATTCTTTTGTTGCTTCAGCTGCTGCCACGTATTCTGCTTTTGTTGTGGAATCTGCTGGAACTGATTGTTTGCTTGCGTGATCTCCAAGAGACAGCTCCTGATCCAAGAACCATAACATATCCTGAAGTAGATACTCCAGTTTCTTTGTCTCCATCGAAGTCTGAATCAGAGTATCCAATCAAGCTGAAGTCGTCTACCTGTGTATACTTGATTCCAAGGTCTTGAGTTCCCTTCAAGTACCTTAGAACTCTTTTTGCAGCAGACCAATGTCCTCACAAGGCTTTTGCATAAACCTGGAGAGGATTCCAACAGCAAATGAAATGTCTGATCTAGTAGTAGTGAGATAGATGAGACTTCCTATAAGCTATTTGTACTTTGTTGCATCCTCAAATTCCTTTCCTTCAATAGATGTAAGCCTCAAGTTTTGTTCCATTGGAGTAGAAAGAGAATTGCATTCTGTCATGCCAAATCTGTTTAACAAATCTCCAATGTATTTCTTTTGAGAAAGAAATATGGATTTTGAATGTTGGGTTACTTCAATGCCAAGATAGTAATGAACATAGCCCAAATCAGTCATTTCAAAGTTTTTTCCTAATTCTTTCTTTATGGATGCAATATAACTTTCATTGTTCCCTGTCATTAAAAGATCATCTACATATACCACAAATATACAACTGTTTTTTCAACTTTCTTGACAAATAAAGTTGCATCATCAAGATCAAAATGATTGAAGTTGAGTTTCAGAAGATGCTCAGTTAGCTTTTCATACCAGGCTCGTGGTGCTTGTTTGAGGCCATACAAGGACTTCACAATTTTGCATACTTTATGTTCATGTCCTTTCACAGCAAATCCTTCAGGCTGGGACATAAAAACATTTTCTTTTAGATCTCCATTCAAGAAGGCAGTTTTTACATCCATTTGATGGACTTTCCAACCGTTCTGAGCTACCAGTGCAAAGAGTGTCCGGATGGTGGCCCATTTTGCTGTGGGAGCAAAAGTTTCCTCATAATCGAACCCTTCCTTCTGTGCAAAACCTTTTGCCACAAGCCTAGCTTTGTGCTTGTCAAGTGAGCCATCAGCTTTGTACTTGTTCTTGTAGACCCACTTGCAGCCAATTGGTTTGGTTCCAAATGGAGGATCAACCAGCTTCCAAGTGCCGTTCTTAATGAGGGCATCATACTCCTTTTGCATCCCTTCTTTCCATTCATCATGAGAAGCAGCTTATTTAAAGGAAGTTGGTTCAAAATATGTAGACAAGTTCAATTCACAATCATAAGAAACATCCATATCAACAGGGGAATTAGAGTCATCTACATCACCTCCATTTTGTCGGTTTGAATTTCTGGTTCCTGTTTTTCCAATTTCATCAGGATGAACACTTTCAAGTGTCTTCATCAGCCACTTTGGGGGACCATTTTGAGATGGTCCAGGCTGCTCTGTTGATTGAGTTGGGACTGAATCAAGATTGAGTCTCCCAATTCTATCAATTACAACACTTAAAGCATCATCCGTTGTTGGAGTTTCAGTCAGGGGAGAGTATTCTTTAGAAGAAGATTCCACATGTTGATCTAGAATAGGAATCCCCCCTTCAATATGTGGAATCTGATTATCAAATTCTTGAAATTATTTCGTTTTTGTGAATCTATCCAAGCGATCAAGTTGCCGCTCAATAACATTGTTAGATTTGGATGATTCAAGAAAAATTACATCTCTAGATACAACAAACTTTTTATTTACTTCATCATAGAGGCGATATGATTTGGAGGTGTTTGAATACCCCAGGAAGATACACTTACGACTTCTAGCACCAAGTTTGTTTCTATGTACCGTTGTTATCAAAGCATAACAGGTGGAACCAAAGACCCTGAGATGTTTTACCGAAGGAACATGTCCATATCACAATTCATAAGCAATCTTGTTTCTTATAGCATTAGATGGACATCTATTGTTTATATATGTAACACATAGAATAGCATTAGCCCAAAACATTATCTTTGCATTTTTGAAGAAAAGAATGGATCGTACCATATTCAAGATTGTTCTATTCATTCTTTCAGCTACACCATTAGGTTGGGGATTATAAGGCACAGTTGTTTGATGTTTGATCCCATGTTGGTGAAGATAGTTTTCAAATTCATTTGATGTATATTCTTTTCCATTATTAGTGCGAATAGACCTAATATGAGATTGTGCATCATTTTCAATCCATTTATGAAAATTCTTGAATGTTATGAAAGCATCAGATTTATTCTTCAATAAATAAACGAAGCACATTTTGGTGTAGTCATCAATAAACGTCGTGATATATTTATTTTCATTTGCAGAAGAAACAGGCATTGGACCACATAAATTTGAATTAATGAGTTCAAGTTTCCTATGTGCTCTTGAATGCGAATCATGAAAAGGTTGTTTGCTATGTTTTCCTAGAATGCAAGCATCACATTGCTTACGTTTTCTAGGAATTGTAGGCAAACCAGCAACACCATTTTTCTTAAATAAGCGGAGCTTGTCATAGTTCAAATTTCCAAATATAGCATGCCATAATAAACTTGATGGAATTGTACCTTCTTCATGATGAAAATTGTATGAGAAATTTTGTGCATGAGCAGATGTTCCTTGCATTTTGAGAAGCCTTTCTTCTTCTATTCCTCTCATGACAAGTGAGTGGTCAGATGCTTTTCTTACCTCAAGCTTGCCATCAAACATATGAATGGAGTTACCTTGCTGGCGGATGTTGACCAAGGACAACAAGTTTCTCTTGAGCTGTGGGAGATATAGAACATGATCTCAAGAAGAAAGTCTGGGAGACCAGGCAGTTTAAGCTTGATTGTGCCAAGCACTGATGGCTTGACTTTTGACTGATCTGCAAAGTAAACTACTCCATCAACATTGTCAGTGAAATCTTCAAAAAAGTCTTTTCTATGAGTCATGTGACAGGTTGCTCCTGAATCAAGCAGCCAATCATTTTTCCAGGAAGCAAGTGAAGTTTTAAACAAATCTTCATTTACTCCAATGTTACATTGTGCCTCAATATAGTGAGCGGATTCAGGTGCTTTACCTTTGTCTGTATCATCAGTTTTACCTTTTTGTTGGTTTGCTCAATTTTGTCCCATGGTAGCTTGCATGTAGAGGCATCATGTGATCCATTTCTTTTGCAGCGAATACAATGTAAATCTGCCTTTTCTCCTTGAGAATGTCTACCCCCCCTGCCTCTGAAGTATCTTCCTCTTCCTCTTCGTCCACCTCTTCTTCTTGTAGAATCTTGAGCAGGATATTTTTCTTTATTAGCCATGCATACAGTCTCTTCAGAAGATTCAGGGACTGTCTTCTTTCCAAAGGCTTTTTCCCTTTCAGCAAAAATTTTCACAAGAGAGTCAAAGGTTATGTCCTTGAGATTTCCATTTGCTTGCAAAGACTCAAGATAATTGGAGTATGTAGGATACAATGCCTTGAGAAAAGCAATAAGAGAGATATCCAGCTCAACTTTAGTGGATTTGATATCATGCATTAAAGACTTTATTTCAGATGCAAGAGCAAGAGGATCATTATTTTGCAGTTCAAGAGTGAAGAGTTTAATCATAAGTTGGACGACTTCAAGTGCAGAATGTGAGTCATAGAGTTCCTTCAGCTTTTGTAAAGCTTCAAAGGCAGTTGAATATGATGAAATATGGCGACTCACCTCTTTATTTATAGATGTTGCAATTAATGCATAAGCTTTGTTGTTCTTGTTTTCCCAAATGGCGAGCTCTTTGTCTGAGGTAGGCTTTTCTGGGTCACTGTCTCCTTCTCCGGCACACACTCCTTTCCACAACTCATTGAAGATGAGAGTGTGTTGTATCATCCGAGACCAATCAGGATAGTTCTCCTTGCCAGTGAGAACTATTCCTACCATAGAGATGATTGAATGCATTCTGTAAAAAATACTTTTGTTGATAAAAAAAAAACTTCTGCTGATATACAGTGAAATTGTACTAAAAAAATCTCTGTGGGAAATAACTTTGGTTGTTTAAAAACAATTAATCATTCACCGTGAGCTCTACAAAGTTGGAGCATCAACGGTATTAAAATTTCAAATTTCACTGAAAAGACTAAAAAATCACCATAAATCCCTTTGATTCTCTAGACTTTGAAGCTAGTAATAAAAATATGGTAGCGTTAAAGTGTTGGACAATTTTTAAAATATGGGACAGCGTTAAAGTCGTTTTGAAGACATACTAAAAAAATGCACTGGATCAACATTGCCAATCAATATATACCATTTAATATACAACATTCAACGCAAATGGGAATGCAAAAAAAAAACTTTCTGCACTCAACCAGATACCATATACCAGGTCATACCAAAACACATTCATCATATGCTGAACACTTTATGAAACTATGACCACAAAGCCCTTCTGTGTGTAGTGGTACCATGAAGTTCCAGCGTCTCCTTTGCAGAGACCGACAATTATATGATTTAAATGCGTTGTTCAAAAAATATACCAATCGATACCAGGAGAGACCACCGTGAATCAAGGAATGCCAAGTGGAGATTCTCAAGTGAGGCATGCACATGCTAACAAGTAGCTCCACGGTAGAACAAATCTACGTCAAACGAATGCGTGCCAAATCCCATTTCATATCCAGGAGCTTAGCTTTGTAAAGGGTGTCGTGGACTCTAAAGACCTTCCTCTGAATATTTCTCGCGAAACTCTCCAACAAAACAAAATATTAAAAGTTATTAGGAACAATTATGGAGTCTTGTGAACAAACAGAAGCCTATCCGGATGAGAAAACCAGAGGGTATGACGAAGGAAGAATATGTGGCATTTTACAAGAGTTTGACAAATGACTGGGAAGAACATTTGGGAGGCGTATTGAACAGTGGGAACAATGAGAGGCAATCCTTCTCCCTTGTTCGAAATTTTGTTAAAATTGTAGACTCCAGATCTTTTGCATCATGAATAGATGTATGGACAAAGTCTGCAGCAAAAATGCTTGACTATTCAGTTTCAGATGCGGTCAATGATACACAAGACATGCCATGACAGATGCGTTAATTATGGACAGAGCCCAATGGCGCGGGAATATGGACAGATGCGTTAATTATGGACAGAGCCCAATGGCGCAGGAATATGGATAGATGCGTTAATTATGGATAGAGCCTAGTCAGAACAGTGCTCAAACCAACGTACAACCCACAACAACAAAAAATGAAGGGAGTTACAACTATTTTGAAAACCTGGCTCTGATACCATGTCAGACCAGGAGTAACTCCAGTTTGACAGAAAATTGATACATGTATTATTCCATAGGTAACCCATTATTGTATACAATAGGGAGTGATTGTTCAGTTCATCTCCCAATGACTGTTCACCTTCCCAATTTATTTTATTTACATAAAATTCCCAATCATTAAGATTAGGTGTCAAAATTCACTAACTTGTTCATGGTGGTTTATCTGGACAACATCCTCATCTTTAGCAAGAGTTGGGATGAACACTTGCAACAGTCCTCCAAACCCTTTGGCAACACAAACTATGTGCCAACATGGGGAAATTCACCTTTGGCATGAGTCAGGTCCAATACTTGGGTTACATCATAGATGAGTGTGGCGTGCAGGTGGACTCAACGATGATCCAAGTCATTCAGGATTGGCTAGCCTCGACCACTCTAACGGAGCTTCGCAACTTTTTGGGCCTTGCAAATTTCTATTGGAGGTTTGTGTTGGGATTCTCCCATATCACTTGTCCTTTGAGTCAGATTACTAAGGGCGGGGTGAAAGTAAAGTTTTCCTGGTCGAGTCCTAACAAATGGTGTTTGTTGAGTTGAAGCACCGCCTCTACGTTGCACCATTACTCACAATGCCAGACCTGCAACAACCATTTGAAATCGAGATAAACAACTTAGACTATGTTATTGGTGCAATCCTCACCCAGCATGGGCATGCAGTGGCCTATCATAGTGAGACACTTTCCGATACAATTCGAAAGTACCCCACCTATGGTAACAATATGTATTCCATCCTGCAAACTTGCCAAGAATGGAAGCTATTAAGGAATTCAGACTTCTGTGATCCATAATCTTGTTTGGAGAATAATTTCGGCAAAATCACATAAAAAATGATTTGTCGACGCATTTCGAACCAACCAGTGTGGTTCATCGTCAGGACAAGTTGAAGATCCGATCTGAGCAATGCGTTAAATAGGGACAGTAGGCCATTCCAACAACTAAAATTGACTGAGTAACGGTTAACTGGACCTCTAACAGCTAGGTTTGACCCGGCCCCAGGGGGAGGGACCTAAATTTATTTAATTATTTTATATATCTATTTATTAATTATATATTAGATATAATTTTAGTATATATGTTTATAATTGTATATTAATTACAATATATATTATTTTCCATTACCCTTATATATATAGTATATAATAATATTAATATTTATAATAAAATGGTAATATAATAATATTATTTTAAATCTTAGAAGCTTAATTTACTATTATTTTATTAATAATATTTATTTATTTTTAATTGAGAATTTTACCCTAAATTTTTATAATCATTTTTATATTAAATAAAGTCAATATATACACATTATAATAGAGAATCATGATTTATTAGAATAAATAAAATGGTAAATATTCTATTATCTACCTCCTTTAGCTAATTATTGATATAATATTGAATATATAAATATAGAATAGAACTACTATATATAATATTATTCATCCCCGCTATTAATGTAAATATTATTATTACAATATTAATATATTTATTTACCATTACCCTCATATAATAATAATATTATTAATAAATATTATTTATTCAAATAAAAATATAATGGTTAATCTCATTATTATATACCCATTATTTTTAAATTTAGAACTTAATTCAATTATTATTTTATTAATATATTTATTTATTCATCTATTCCTTAATACTATTAAATCTTATTAATATATATTCCTTAATAACAAATAACATATGCTTACATATTTTTTTTTTTTAATCATACTTAACTAATATATTATTAATATTTACCATTCTATTAGGATGAGTATTACTTATTAGAATAAATTGGTAAATATTCTTATTAAATTAAAACTAAGAAACTATAATTCCTATTTTATTTAAATATTTAATTTTATGATTTCAGATTTCTGTGGCTTGAATCTTTGAATAATTAACCGAGAATCCCATAGTTTCATTATTTTTGAATCGACGTTTCGAATCCCAAGTGGGATCCATCTTCAGGATGAGAGAATGATGATGGATCCTGAAGATGGATCCCACTTGGGATTCGAAACGTCGATTCAAAAATAATGAAACTGTGGATTCTCCGGTTAATTATTTAAAAAATATTTATTTATTTATTAATATCGATATTAATATTACTATCATGTACACTAATCAATATACTACTATCATGTTGTTAAGAAATAGTAGGAAATAATACTATCGTTAATAGTAATTTATGGCTCATATTGCTAGCTCATAATCTGAGAATAATTTTTATTTTTAAGGACTATTATTTAAAAAGATTACGCTATAATTCCATCATAAGGAAAATTACACTTTCTAGGAAAGGGGTTCAAAAGAGACCCTTATAATTAATTATCTAACCGGAAAAGGGAGGATAAAGGAAACCTTGAAACCAAAGAGAAGAAGGAATGAGGAGGCTAGGAAGACAGGGCTGGGATCCACCAACTGCTAATCTTCCAGCCGTCATCCCTATTAAGATTTTTAGGCCTTTTTTCAATCTCCAGGGCCTCTCTAAACTTCTGATGGTGAAACTGCGCAACCTTTGCAATGACATGAGCCTCTTCAATACAGACATGATGTTTAGTCTTCTCGGCATGCTCTTCAAGGGTCGAGTACTTGGCCCTTTCATGCCTTAAGTCTGCCGAATACTCGTTAATCCTTTGATAAATAGAGCGACCGGTCTCACCAATGTATGGTGTCCCATAGGAAAAGGGAATGACATAAACGCCCTTCATGTCTTTAGGGTCGATAGGATCTTTCACAGATCTAAGGGAGCCACGGATGGTATTAAGAGGCCTAAAGGTCGCGAGAACATTGTGCTTCTTCAGAATCCTAGCAATCTTGTCTGTGGTTCCTTGGATGTAAGGCAGGTGAACCCCCATGACAAGATCTTTAGGATCTTTTTGGATTGAAGGCTCCTTATGGGCCTTGAGGAAGGCTTTCTGACCCAGGTGTCTACTGTAACCATTTTTCACAAAGACATCTAGGAGATGAGCCTTCTCCTTTTCCAAGCTCTTTTCATCAGATATTCTCACAGCATGGGTAGCAAGTGTGCTAAGAACCCCAAACTTCTGAGCGGGGAAATGATGGGAGGAAGCATGCAGATATTGAGCAGTATGCGTTTTCTTTTGAAAAACCTGGTGAGAAAAGGAACCATCCTCATTCTTAGAGATGAGAACATCCAGGAACGGAAGACATCCATTGACTTCCTTTTCCATAGTGAATTTAATGGCGGCGGACTGGTTATTGAGATGACTGAAGAAAAGATCCAACTCATCAGGACCATGAGACCAAACGGCACCTGTGTCATCTATGAATCTTTTCCATAGCTTCGGTAAGAGACGAGAGGAGGCCAAAGCTTTGGACTCAAAATCCTCCATAAAGAGATTAGCGACAACAGGGGACAAGGGGGAGCCCATGGCAACTCCGCAAGTTTGCTCATAGAACTCTCCTTCGAAGCTAAAAAAGGTGGAAGTAAGGCACAACTCAACCAACCGAACAGTATCAGGGTCAGTAAGCTTATTGATAACCTCCATGGCCTCATTGATGGGAATACATGTGTATAGGGAGACCATGTCGAAACTTACCAGAATTTCCTCTGGTTCAAGATTAATTCTCTTTAGAACATCAACAAATGAAGCTGAGTCTTTGACGAAAGACTCTATGTGACCAACCAAGGGTCTCAGCTTCACGGCGAGGAATTTGGCAAGGAGCTAAGGGGACCACCTATGGTATTGAAAATGGGTCTCAAGGGGACCCCTTCCTTGTGGACCTTTGGAAGGCCATATATCCTAGGTGTAATGGGGTTGCGTCTATGAGTTTTTGGGATAGAGGATTAGTGGAATTGCATGACTTGATTGCAAGAGAGACCGCTCTAGAAACCCTTTTTAAATGATTTTTAGAAAGTTTTTTATAGCTTCCACTATTGCAAAGATGATCAAGCATCTTGATGGATGATGGCAGCCCCTCCTTTATCCACTTTCAAGACAACGACATCATGATTTTGGTTTAAGGTTTTTAGGGCCTTAAACTCAGCCCTACTGATATTACTCCGGGGAGGTTTTGCTCTCCTCGGGCCCACGGCACAATCTTGCCTAATCATGTCTTTAGTCTTATCAGGAAGGTTCTTAATTCCAAATTCCATGTCGCAGATGATGTCTTCAATAGGAATTTTTCTAGGCGCTAAGGCAAAATTAAGACCCTTTCCTAAGAGACTGAAAACAGAAGGGGGAAAGGAAAAGCTGGACAGATTGATCACCTTATTTCCCGGAGGGTGAAGACTCGAAAATCCTCCAAGGTTACACTTATTATTACCAGTTTTATTATTGTTACAATTCTTATGGAAATTCAAAACCTTATTCCTAAGTGCACCCTTATTATTACCATAATTATATCTATTACAACTCACTTGACTATTAATGAGAATATTATCCTCATCTCTAAGATTAATATCACTATTCTTAGTTACCCTATTATCACAGTTACCTTCACCATTATAATATCTATTATTAATATTATCATAATATTTATTATTAATATTATTATTATAATATCTATTAGTAATATTATCATAATATTTATTATTAATATTATTATCATAATATCTATTATTAATATTATCATCATAATATCTATTATTAATATTATATTCATTAGCTTTATTATCATTGTAATTACGGACCATCTCATTAATATTATTAACATCGCTAATATTTGTTTTTCTCTTATTATAATCCCTCGAACTCTTATAATTCCTATTATTACTATGATAAATCTTGTCACTTTTATTATTATAACTGTCAATACACCCAGCAAGCTCACTTATGCATGGATCATATGGTTTATTAACCAAGACACTCTCCCCCATACCACTCGTACCTGAATACTCGTTGCCAAGAAACGTAGGGGCCTCATCACCAATGCATGCCAGCCCGCCACCGCAATCCATTTGCTGAGAGTCGTCCTGATCCTTACTGTTCAGTGATCTACCATCTTGATCCGGGGCTGAGAGAATCGCAGCCATCGCAAAATATTGGGAATGACCGGAGCGGCATAGATGAGAGGAGATTGACCCGAAAGATGCACTGCGCAGTTGAAAACCAGTACCAGCACTGGTCGAGGGTGGAGAGAGGATCTGTTTCCCGCACGGACTGGTCTCACTGCCGCCTTCAATGATGGGAGGCCTGGACGATAAACTCACCTCCACGCGGTCCCTCGACTTTCCAGAGTAGGAGGAGGGCTGATATGGACCGATCGATGAAGGGGTGCTTAGAACCCAAGACTTGAGGAAAGAGACCTGGTTTAACGAGACTCGATTGTTCGATTAAGGATCAGACGATAAATTAGAGTCTGAAGCCGAGTGCCTGGAAAGCTTAAGAAACTTGGTGGACTGCCTAAGCTTGAGTAACTCCTCCAATCGTTGGGATTTTAAAGCTGAGCATGCATCAATCCTTGTCCAGAGGGGTGCGGGGAAAAGACTCGAAAGCTCTAGATGAGCAGCCAGAAGGAGCCGAGAAAGATGATCCAAATTCTTCCTTACTCTACAAATTTCAGACCTAACCAACCCTAAGCTCGCCTTCAGAAAAATGCCAAGATTCCTGGGGATATTGAGGTTATGCTTAATTCGGGCAAAGTCAGGAATAACAGAGGAATCCCTGCATCGCTTAAGAAATGCCAGATCGGACTTCAACTTAGTGACCTGCATGTGCGCCCGCTCAAAACGATGAACATTCTTTGCAGTGGTTTCTCTGTGCAGGGAAATTATTAAGGAATTCAGACTTCTGTGATCCATAATCTTGTTTGGAGAATAATTTCAGCAAAATCACATAAAAAATCATTTGTCGACGCGTTTCGAACCAACCAGTGTGGTTCATCGTCAGGACAAGTTGAAGATCCGATCTGAGCAATGCGTTAAATAGGGACAGCAGGCCATTCCAACAGCGAAAATTGACTGAGTAATGGTTAACCAGGCCTCTAACAGCTAGGTATGACCAGGCCCCAGGGGGAGGGACCTAAATTTATTTAATTATTTTATATATCTATTTATTTATTATTATTAATTATAGATAATATTATGTTATACTGTATTAATGTAAATATTATTTATTACGAATTACTAATATATTATTCCTTACCCCTTATATAATAATAATATTATTAATAAATATTATATATTTAAATAATAGAAGGTAAATTATCATATATTATTTTAAACTAGAACTTTAATTTTAATTATTATTTAATTAATTATTATATTTATTATTTAATATATATATTTACCCTAAAAATTTTTTATCATTTTTAATATTATATAATATTCACATATTATACCATTATATTAGGATGATTATATTTATTAAATAAATAAAAGGTTTTTAATATTTCTTATATCTACCCATTAACTAATATATTTTTATATTATATATTAATATTAAATTATAACTACTATATAATATTATTCATCCCCGCTATTAATGTAAATATTATTATTACAATATTAATATATTTATTTACCATTACCCTCATATAATAATAATATTATTAATAAATATTATTTATTCAAATAAAAATATAATGGTTAATCTCATTATTATATACCCATTATTTTTAAATTTAGAACTTAATTCAATTATTATTTTATTAATATATTTATTTATTCATCTATTCCTTAATACTATTAAATCTTATTAATATATATTCCTTAATAACATATGTTTACATAATTTTTTTTAATCATATTTAACTAATATATTATTAATATTTACCATTCTATTAGGATGAGTATTACTTATTAGAATAAATAAAATGGTAAATATTCTTATTAAATTAAAACTAAGAAACTATAATTCCTATTTTATTTAAATATTTATTTATTTATTAATATCGATATTAATATTACTATCATGTACACTAATCAATACACTACTATCATGTTGTTAAGAAATAGTAGGAAATAATACTATCGTTAATAGTAATTTATGGCTCATATTGCAAGCTCATAATCTGAGAATAATTTTTATTTATAAGGACTATTATTTAAAAAGCTTACGCTATAATTCCATCAAAAGGGAAATTACACATAGGAAAGGGGTTCAAAAGAGACCCTTATAATTAATTATCTAACTGGAAAAGGGAGGGTAAAGAAAACCATGAAACCAAATAGAAGGAGGAATGAGGAGGCTAGGAAGACAGGGCTGGGATCCAGCAACTGTTAATCTTCCAGCCGTCATCCCTATTAAGATTTTTAGGCCTTTTTTCAATCTCCAGGGCCTCTCTAAACTTCCGATGGTGAAACTGTGCAACTTTTGCAATGACGCGAGCCTTTTCAATACAGACATGATGTTTAGTCTTCTCGGCATGCTCTGCAAGGGTCGAGGACTTGGCCCTTCCATGCCTTAAGTCTGTCGAATGCTCGGTAATCCTTTGATTAATAGAGCAACCGGTCTCACCAATGTATGGTGTCCCACGGGAACAGGGAATGACATAGACGCCCTTCATGTCTTTAGGGTCGATAGGATCTTTCACAGATCTAAGGGAGCCACGGATGGTATTAAGAGGCCTAAAGGTTGCGGGAACATTGTGCTTCTTTAGAATCCTGGCAATCTTGTTCTTGGTTCCTTGGATGTAAGGCAGGTGAACCCCCATGACACGATCTTTAGGATCTTTTTGGATTGAAGGCTCCTTATGGGCCTTGAGGAAGGCTTTCTGACCCAAGTGTCTACTGTAACCATTTTTCACAAAGACATCTAGGAGATGAGCCTTCTCCTTTTCCAAGCTCTTTTCATCAGATATTCTCACAGCACGGGTAGAAAGCGTGCTAAGAACCCCCAACTTCTGAGCGGGGAAATGATGGGAGGAAGCATGCAGATATTGATCAGTATGCGTTTTCTTTCGAAAAACCTGGTGAGAAAAGGAACCATCCTCATTCTTAGAGATGAGAACATCCAGGAATGGAAGACATCCATTGACTTCCTTTTCCATAGCGAATTTAATGGCAGTGAACTAGTTATTGAGATGACTGAAGAAAAGATCCAACTTATCAAGACCATGAGACCAAACGACACCTGTGTCATCTACAAATCTTTTCCATAGCTTCGGTAAGAGACGAGAGGAGGCCAAAGCTTTGGACTCAAAATCCTCCATAAAGAGATTAGCGACAACAGGGAACAAGGGGGAGCCCATGGCAACTTCGCAAGTTTGCTCATAGAACTCTCCTTCGAAGCTGAAAAAGGTGGAAGTAAGGCACAACTCAACCAACCGAGAAATATCAGGGTCAGT
>APFE030516657.1:7847-18501 GCA_000404065.3 Pinus taeda | reverse complement strand
GTAATTAACTCTCCAAGATAGTAAAACAAACAAGTAGCTTTATCTTGCGGTAGGAGAAATCCAATTGTTGCATCTATGCTCTGTGAAAGCTCCTCTTAAAGAAGCACGAGATCGTGTTTGAACCAGTGTGGGAATCAATCCTTCCTCATTGGGAACAACGCCAGATATTCACGTATTAAAAACGGTAAAACTCGGATTAACCATTGTCGAGGAGCCTGGGGTCACTTGTTGGTAAACCTTGGATTATGTCAAGGAGCCTTCAAGGGGATTGAGCTTGCTACTCTGCCCTTGCGTGCATATCAGATTGTAGACTGTTCCCCCAGGTATATTTGTTTCTGTTGGTGACCATAGTGACCATATTCTATAGGGTTCTTCCTAAGGTGACAGTGGTGGGAAGATCCCACTGTACCTGGAGTAGACATTGGCTAGACTCACTTGGATTTTATGGGGGGTTCTCTTCAATCGAGACGGTTTAGTGGAGGAACTTGTGCCAGTCTATTCATTAAGCAAGTTGCCGAGGTAACTGTTCCAACCGCCATTTTTGTATTGAACTCTGCGACGTTGGATTTCATCACCAACTAGTGTTTTCAGTACGGAAAGTTACTGTTTGTATGTGGTTTGATCTCCTAGATTCTTTAGGCGTGTGATTCAATTTGTTTGGTTCTTTAGAGGCTTTAGGTGGTTTTCATTGAGATTTTACTTTGTTTTCATGTGAAGTAGTTAAAATATTTTACCGTGGCTGAATTACCGAGGAAGTCTCGTAGACTTCGAGGCCAACCTCCTAAGTTTTCACCAAGCCAGCCTGAAGGGCTACGAGCCCTGGTAACTCCTAGAGACAGTAGAGTTAGGTCACCTGAAGAAGGAGAGTCTTCTTTGGTGGTACATCCTCATTTTCAAGCTTTAGTAGTAGATTATAATACACAGTCTGTGTCTATTTCCGAAGTTATTGGTAGTGTTTCATTTACTAGTGATATAGGTGAGAACTTGAAATATATGAACCTGAAACTGAAATTGCTGCTACTCCAACATCGGGGTTTAACTCTCCAACTTCTAGTGGTCCTAGTTCACCCAAGGTAGAAAGAGTAATTACCCAAAATATTCCTTCTGGACTAATAGCTATTGAAGAACTTGCTACTCCGGAAGAAAAAGAAGGCATCCCTATCCCTGAAAATCAACCTATTATAGAGCTTAGGGAGCGTGAATCAATCTTTTACAGTCCACCTAGGAGCAGTGATTGGTATCTTTCATTGACTAATTTTTTGGAAAACCCGGGAATAATTTTTTCACCACCTCATATTTCTTATCACCCAACACCTAGGGGTTACTATCCTCCATTAAATATGTCAAGGCAGTCATCCATGTTTTCTCAATCTCCAGAAACCTTTTTGTACAATGGTCCTTCTGTTCCCACTGGGTATTAGTCACTTTCTGGTACTTTTTCGGGAGCATCTCCTCACCTATTGAACAAGGGTTATTAACTAGAAATAATGGTACTAAGCCATTGAGTGTAGAAGATATTCTCATGATGTCAGGTACTATTCCCAATCCTCAACCTCAAGGTGGCCAGTCACCGCCTGGGGGGCAACCTCAAAATCCTCAAGTATCGCCTAGGAGGCAACCTCAAGGTACTTACTTTGTGCCTGGGGGGCAACCTCAAGGTACCCAGTTTGCGCCTGGGGGGCAACCTCAAGGACAGTACATTCCTCAAGGTCAATCCCAGACTCAATATGTACCTCAAGGTCCACGCTAGTATCAATATGTACCTCAAGGTCAACCCCAGTATCAGTACGTGCCTCAGGGTTATCAACCCCAAGGTCAGTACCCAACCCAAGGTTACCAACCACCTTCCGGTCAATCATATGTTCAAGGATCTGAAATGTACTGTTGAATTATCAACCCTACCCTCAACCTAGTTATGGTCTTCAATATTCTCAACCTATTATGAGTCTGTACCCCGGAATGAATTTAGTGTGGGATCCATCTCAATCCCAACAAGTCTTGCAACCGAATGTATAGTTGTCATCTCAAACTGGACAACCCTTGGTTTCTGGTTCACCCCAACAACCTGTCCAGTCCACTATTCAAACTTTTGCACCTTCTATAGTTTCTCAGCCTGGGCCTAGTACTCTGCGTACTCCGCCTCAAACAGCTGCTGCAACATCTGTTCAATTTACACCACCTACATATGGAGTATTGACAACTCCGGTTTCTACTGTTCCTTTATCAACTCCTCAGACATCTTTACCTCAGTCTGGACCCACGATTCACACTTCGGTTCAGATGCCTATAGGACAACCTGGTTCAAGTACGGCTGTCACAAGTCAACCTCAATTTACTTATCAACCGTACCAGGGATAGTACCAGTTCGGTCCTGTTGTGTAGCAACCAGTCTATCAGTATCAACCGTACCCTGGATATACATATCAACAACCTCAACAACCCCAGTACGGTCCGGTTAATCCTAGTTTTCCGTGAGGATATAATATCCCAAATGCAATTCCAATTCCTAGTTATCTTGGATATCCTCCTCCTGGGACTGGTCTGACGACCTAGAGTTTTAAGGACCCTAATCATCAGTTACTATTTATCGCAACTTTGGACTTGCCTGACTTGACGCGCCTTACGAATGATCCATTTAACTATCTTTCATTTTGGCCGCCAATGCCTAATAAGTTGCCTAGTGATATTCCTAAGTTTGAAGGCAAATCAGGAGCGGACTCGTTGAACCATGTGATGAGTTATCACCTCTGGTGTGCGTCTGATTCCATTTCAGATGATTCAATCTGGTTAAGACTTTTTCAGCGCACTCTAATTGGTCTTGCGGCCAAGTGGTACATTGAGTTACCGCAAGCCACTTTTTATAACTTTAGTCAGTCAACTACTTCATTTTTAACTCATTTTCAATTGCCAGTCAGATATGGCAATGGCATGGAATTATTAACTTCGTTAAAGCAGTCAACGTAAACTTACATTTCAAATCAAATTCATGAATGGGGACGTTGACGGCGTTTAGTGAAAGTTTTTATCCTGGATCAGATCTTAGCTGAATGGTTTGTAAAATCTTTACTGCTCAAGATCACTGAGGATGTAGCTAAGGCCAGAGTTGTTACTGAGGAGCAAGTAATTGCTCAAGCACAGTACCTTGAATTAGTTTATACTCAGTCAGGTACGTTACACGAGAAAATCCCCGATCTTCCCAAGCAAAATCAAATTGCTATAGCTCCTTCAGGGTCTCATGCCACTGATGGTATGATTGGTATGGTTAATACCAAAAGTAAGAAGAAGTCTTCCAAGAATTCTTCTCCTATCATAACCTTGTCAGATTCCCCGATAGGAGATTCTTCCGCGGAACTTTCCACCGATATTCATGTTGTAGAGTCATCTACAGCCAAATCAAAATCTGGTGGTAAGAAGAAAGGGAAGACGAAGAATAAAACAGATAAAAATTCAAAAGAGAAACCAGAAAAAGTGGAATCAACTGATGAGAAACGTAAACCTCATTATCCTTGTCTCATTTGTGATGAAGAGCATTTTACAAGAGACTGCCCTCATCATGCAGAGGTTGCTAAAATTTTCAAAGGTTCCCAAACTCCTGCTGTTTTGAAGGATCCTTTTCCAAATCAAGACAGTAAGATGATAGGTTCTTCCTCAAATGCCAACGAAGAACCCATACTGATGATGTCCCATGTTAGGATTGCGACTCGATTGCATGATTATGGAAGTAAAAGTCTTGTTGATGGTAAAGAAGTAGAATCTTCTCATTCTAACCCATCAACTTCAACTCTCGGTTCCGATCCGTTATAGATCAAGAAACCAAATCCAGACTTAGTAATCAAACCGCCCGCTAAGGGTATACTTCGAAAGTCAGCTTTCAATCCACATGTGAGAGCGGCTCAAAACTATAACATTGTTGAAGATTTAGCTGTTTCACCTTCAGCAATGTCAGCTTTGGAAGTGTTGCAATCATGTCTAACAGCGCGTAAATTAATTTTGTCGGCTATAGGATCTATTGACATTCAGGACTCAAACCTTATAATTTTCGATCCCAGTGACAATCAAAAATAGACCTGTTCATAGGACTGTGATTGATGAGGGAGCCTCAACGTGTATTATGTCGATACAGTGTTGGAGATTGCTTGGTTCTCCTTCGCTAAATCAATCCCCGATGATTCTAAAGGCCTTTGATGGCCGTGGGTTTCATCCTTTTGGCATTCTACAAGATTTACCTATAGGGGTTGAAGGCAAAACTGTTAATCTAGATATGGAGGTGGTTGATGCCCCTCTATATTACAACCTTCTCTTGGGTCGTAGTTGGTCTTATGCTATGATAGCTATCGTTTCATCGATCTTTCAGCTTATAAAATTCCCTCATAATGGAAAGATCATAACCATAGACCAGCTGACTTATTTTTCATCCGACCCAGCCTCTTTCGAAAGCATTCAACATGTTGGTAAAACAACTATCCCGTATAAGGATTTTGGAGTAGGACTAGTTAAAGATGCTGGTTTACTGGGAACTTTTCCTTTTCCTCCTATCAATGCATCGGCTTCCATTGCAACCATTCATATGATTTCGTTAGACACCATTGTTTATGATGATCCTTGGATCGTACCTTCTAAATATAAGATAGACTCATTTGGTGATGTTATGCCTTTGAGTCCATATGAAATTGCGTATCAGGCCGTGCAGTCGCTTTCCAACACATCTTCAACCAAAATTGACTTAATGAATGTGGTCCATGAGGAATCGCTTTCAACATCAAACTTGGATTCAATAACATTTTCTGAACTTGTTCACACTAATGAACAAATTCGTGAAATCCTATGTGTCGATGATTTACCATGGGAAGATCTTCATCATAGATCTTCACTTTTACCCGAGAATGATTGTTTTGAAAATGATTTTTCATCAGTTTTTACGACTGAATATGTCAAGGAAGCTCAGAATCCAATGAAAAATCCTGATTAAGAGTTAAACTTGGGAAACATTTCTAGAACTATTCCTATTGACATTTCGGTTAAGCTTGGAATTGTTGAAAACATTCATATAGGTGTCGCTTGTATGGAAGATGAAATTCAAACATATAAGGCCCTATTTCAAGAATTATGCAACGTGTTTGCCTAGTCATATGAGGAAATGCCAGGAATTGACCCCGCAATTGTTGTTCATGAAATCAAAACTTACCTGGATGCTAAACCCGTCCGGCAACGTTTGCGTCAGATCCACCCAAGAAAAGGTGTTGCAATTAAAGCAAAAGTTGAAAAATTACTCAAAGCAGGTTTCATTTATCCAATTCCGTTAACAGATTGGGTATCGAATATTGTTCCTGTTAACAAAAAGCAAGGGACAATAAAAATATATATCGATTATAGGGACATTAATCGAGCCTGTCCAAAGGACAATTACCCAACTCCCTATATCGATCAAATTATTGATGATTGTGCCGGCAGTGAAATATTCTCCTTCATGGACGGTTTTTCCGGATACAATCAAATCAATATTCTACCTGTTGATCAACCAAAAACGACTTTCATTTGTCCATGGGGGACATTTTCTTATTGCAAATTACCTTTTGGGCTCAAGAACACCAGGGAAACTTTTCAAAGGGCCATGTCTTATGCTTTTCATGATATCAAGCACATTGTACAACCCTATCTCGATGATTTGCTTGCTCATTCATTACATCGAGCTGATCATCTCATTCATTTACACGCAATCTTTATGAGGTGTAGGCATTATCGGATTAGGTTGAACCCACACAAGTGTGTTTTTTGTATAGAAATGGGTTGGTTACTGGGGTTTGTTGTTTTAGAACCCAGCATTCGCGTCAATCCCTCGAAGGTTGAAGCCATTGTCAAATTGCCTCCTCCTTCGAGTCTTCGCCAACTCCAAAGTTTGCAAGGGAAAGCAAACTTTTTACATACATTCATTCCTAACTACACCGAGATCACAAAGGGTTTTACCCGGTTGTTGAAACGGAATACTCCATTCTTTTGGGATGAGATAGCTGAAAAATCTTTTGATGCACTTAAACACGCGTTGACCCATGCACCGTTATTGCATCCTCCCAACTACAACCAGGACTACTTCTTGTACCTCGCCACCTCCCATTCCACCTTCGGAATGGTGTTAGTTCAGGAAGATGAATTTGGTACTGAACATGTGATATATTACCTTAGTTGAAATTTAAATCCCACTGAGCTAAAATACTCACATGTGGAGAAATTGGCATTGGCAGCTGTTCAAGATATCCAACGTTTTCGTCATTACATTTTACTACGTAAAACTACAGTAATTTCTGATTGTAACCCTATGATCTATATTTTGACCAAGTAATTGCTAAGGGGCAAGTACTCCAAATGGATTGTGATCCTGCAAGAGTTCGACTTGGAATTTGAAAAGTCTAAGTCAAAGAAATCTTTAGTTTTTGCAGAGTTAATGTGTGACTTCCCGCATGCTGACACGGAAGCTGTGGCAAAGGAGCCCATTGCAGACGAATCCTTGTTTCTAATCAGCACTTCAGATCCGTGGTACGAGGATATCATCATTTATCTCCAAACCCAATCCTTTCAGCCAGATATTTCAAGGTCAGAACGTCGAAAAATACGATTCTAGTCCCAACAATTCAGAATTATTGGAGATACTCTCTATCGTCGTGGGGCGAACTCTGTTTTTCGACATTGTTTAACTCATGAGGAAGTTGAAAGGGTCCTAAATGACTCACTCTGGAGCATGTGGCGGTCATATGTCTGGGTATGCCACAACCCAAAAGATATTGCGCGCTGGCTACTTCTGGCCATCTATGTTTAAAGATTGTATTATTCGCGGTCCGAAAATGCCACAACTGCCAAATATTTTATCAAAATATGCACGCTCCACCTGCTCCTTTTGCCAAATGGGGTATCGATTTTATTACATGTAACCCTCACTCGGCCGCGGGGCATGCATATATCATCCTTGCAGTAGATTATTTTACCAAGTGGGCCGAGGTGATGCCTACATTTGAGGCAGACGGCAAAACAACTACGATTTTCATGTTCAATCATATAATTTCTAGGTTTGGTGTTCCACAAGTGATTATCATTGATCATGGGTGTCATTTTTGAAATGTTATGATGACTGAACTTACAGGCCAGCTTGGCTTGCGTCACGATAGTTCAACTCCTTATTATCCACAAGCTAATGGTCTGGTTGAAGCCATCAACAAAGTTCTAGTCATCATGATCTGACGAATCATTGGGATTTACCGGTCGAATTGGCATAACATGCTATTTTTAGCGCTTTGGGCGTATCGAACCTCAGTAAAAACGTCAACAGGGTTCACTCCTTTCCAACTAGTTTATGGTCTGGAAGTTGTGTTACCCATTGAGTGTGAAATCTCGTCATTGCAAATGGCCATTAAGTTACTTCCAGACACTTCCAAAGAGGAAAGACATTTGTTATACTTGGATCAGCTAGATGAGAATCGATGTGATGCTGCATTAGCGATCGAAACTCATGCAAAACGTATTAAAGCTCAGTATGATTGAAATGTGACCCCTCGAAATTTTTCGGAAGGAGACCTAGTCTTATTGTACGATCAGGCAAATGATAAATTAGGTGCTGGAAAATTTGTGCCTATGTGGCATGGTCCCTATGTTGTCAAGCGAAAGCTAGCAAAAGGGGCCTATGAATTGGTAGACCTTGATGGGGTCTCTTTAGGTAAACCCAGAAATGGTCTTTACCTAAAGAGGTATTGTGCTTAAGGATGGGTGTGGAGATTTTTTAGTTAGGTTAGTTTTCTTTCTAGCTGGTGTGTTTTATATTAAAAAGTGTGCTTAGCTTAGAGAGTGTTTTTCGTCATTATTCCTGCTTATCTTGGTTTTACTCTTGATATCGCAGATGTCGACGCCTCTCCAAACATACATTGGTTTCGTTGATGGTGCTTGTAGTAGTACACAGAATATTTCTTCCACAGCTTGGGTTATTTATTTGCCCTCTGACGAGTTGGTATCTATGCATGGGGTAAGCCTTGGTCAAACAATGAACAACATTGCAGAGTATAATGCAGTGATTGAGTTATTATCTGAATCTATTTCATTTGGGATTCGGCATTTGATAGTGAGGTTAGATTCTAAACTCATTGTATTATATCTTAATAGAGTATATGCCATTAGAAATCTAGTGTTATTGAGATTTTTTTTGAGAGTGCGTCTCTTGGAACGTGAATTTGACTATATTGAATATCAGCATATTCCAACATCTTTAAATACATTAGCAGATGAAATTGCTTCTCGAATGTTAAGTAGACATTTGCAATAGTCATACAAGTAAATTTAAAAACATTGCATAACATGTTTAACAAGATAAGCTGGTAATAGTGATATAGTATAATATAGGAGTGTGTCAAAATATACATCATCCTCGATCATAGGTTGAAAAACACCTTATGATCGGCAAAAATGATAAGTAAAAAAAGCAAAAAAGTCATATGTGTCTACAATAGGGGATCATCCCATCACTAATGATGATCTCGATAAGAAACCACTGCACGGGCCACCTTGCAAAGGAACCTCCTAAAAGGTCCTGGGACCCCAATCACATAGCGTTGAAGTCGACGAGGAATGTCATTTATGCTGGTCTCCGGAATATCTGTTGTTAAGCACTCTAGATGGTTCTCCAATTCAGTCAAGGTCTCTGTTGATTCATCCTATGGGGTTGGTGCCGCTGCAGCTGGTTGTTTCCTCTCGTAAGGCCAGAGAGTGGCTGGTCACCATGGGCCTGCATCTGCATTTGAAACTTTTACTATCAATTTTGGGACGAGATAAAAAAAAAAAAAAAAAAAAAATTAGGAAAAATGTGGAAAATGATTTTACCTGAGTCATCCCATTGCTCTCTTGGTGGAAGAGCCATGTATGGGTCACCGCGAAAATCTACCCTAGCATAAGGAAAGTCCTAAATAGCAAAAACCTAGTTTTCCAACCATTGGAAATACTCAGGTTTGAATCGAACGATCTTTGTCCCCTCATTAGGATGACGGGCCATAACTGCAACCCACCGCATCAGTTTGGGCTCTCGAGGAAGTCCAGCTCCAACAGTGAGGTGTTGTGGGACCAACATCAAGACCCTCTCCAGACCAAAGCTCACAACTAAAGCACCATATCCAAAGGTCTTCAATTGTCCGTTCTTGGCCCTAATCAGTTGGCCTTTTACATTAGCCAACATAGCATCACACCAGTTGAAAATGGTGCCTTGAAAGTAGTCAACTGCCATCCGCATCTGGGATCCAGTGGCTACATGTAGTGTTGCGCTCCCGCAGAGTCTGGTAACTATAACGCAATCACCATGAGTTCTGGACAGGATATGGTTTTGATATCTATCCCTTTGTCTCTAGTCTAGACATTGCAATACTCTAGACGGAGGCTATCGACAGATTGGCCACCTGCCCTAGCCCCGAATAGAGTCAAATGTTCACCTCTCTTAGGAAAACCAGTGAAAAAGTATATGTCTGCCGGCTCTATGTCGAGCTGGTGGACACCAATGAAGAAGCACTGGTCCTGTACACTCCACCTATCTACCAGCCACTGCAGAAAGTCCACCTGGGCTCTCATGCCAGGTATGGCCCAGAATTTGTACAAGTCGCATGCCTTCAATGCATCAATCGAAGGTTGATGATTTATCGCGGCAAGATCTACATCCTCATGCTCCTGTTCTCGCCAATCAAGCATGTTGTTTACCCTACATTCAGTAAAAAGGCAAATTAGAATATATAAAATTGAAATTTTTGGGTAAAATTTAAGTTTGGTAGGTTTTGAAAAACCTTTGCGCGGGGTACGCACCCTCTCTATTAGAGACAGTGCATGAGCCCGCACCTTGCCTTCACAGCAGGTGCGGACCCCTGACTTTTTTCCCATTGCAAAAAAGTCGGGGTACGCAGGTCCCCTGTGTTACACCTGCGGGCCCCCGTGCGTAGTTTTTTGACCTTAAAACTCCTGAAAAATGAAATCAAACCCTAAAAAACAATTTGAAACAGATGAAATTGAAGAGTAGGATGATCTGGATTACCTGGAGGAGACGACGCTCAATTCCGACAGACGAATTTTCCGCAATATTCACGGGACGTTTCTGACCAAAAGCCCTCTTTTCTCACCCAAATCTCAAATGGTAAAAATGAATTGACGAAAGCCCCTTTTATAAGTTTTTTGAATAAATAAACTGTAAATTTGTTTATGTTTCACTTTAGAAAGGTAACTTTTGCAGTATTTTTATCCATTTTAAACAGGTGTGAGTAATGTTTGACTTTTTGTTCAGGATAACAAATTTTTCAGGTGAAATCGGTCATTTTCGACGAAAAAACATTAGAGTCACCTTTAAGCTCTTTTCTGACTCCTAAAACATGAAAAGATTGCCAAGTTTTTATTTTTAAACTCGTTAAAATGGAACTAAAAAGATGGTCCTCTTACAGCCCTTTTCTGACTGTAAAAACATCAAAAGATTGCCGGATATTTGTCGTTTCAAATTCAATATTGGTCATAAAACGACGTGTCATTGATCATTTTTTACTTTTTCGGATCAAAGGCACTAATTACGAAAAGTACTCCTTGGTCGTAAAGATCAAGCGGTTCTCTCAAGTATTATTTTATACTTTTTCGGGCTTGGGAGACACAAATTTAC
>APFE030516636.1:0-10461 GCA_000404065.3 Pinus taeda | reverse complement strand
ACCTCCTCACGCGCCTCTGGGCGAGTTTTCCTGTCCCGTTTCAAACTCTACATTTCCAAACACAAACTTTTTAGTTGCGTGTGGATCTTTTGGACTCCTAGGCTAGGATCTTGTATTAGGGTCTCATGCAGTCTCATTACAATCTCCAAAGCTTTGGCCTAGGTGGATTACTTCTGTTGCGATAGCGCCATCCTTAGATGCAACGTTAGTGACACTACAAACCATGCGTGGTGTTGCCCATATGTCAAGGTCATGTTAGCTTCACGAATCATGCCCTTCAGTCTCTGATCCAGTCCCCAGGGGGTCTCGCTTGGAAGCATCGTGATTTCCTTAAACTTGATAATCAACTGTGTCTCTGATTTTGGCCTACTAAATTCCCTGTTCAGCGCAGCTTGGATATCTGCAACCCCTGCATTTGGATTTTCATTGGAATGCTTAATGTACCACATCAGTGTGCAATCCTACAATGTGCTTAACAGCGTTGCCTTTCTTATATTGTCATCCATGACTCCTTGTGCCTCCCATACAACCTTTACCACAAACCAAAATTGGTTCGAATCTTCATTCCTTACTCCTCTGAACAGCGACAACTTTATTGTGTTCGCCATATTCAACTATGGTGGTGGTAGAGGTGGTGTGGGAAGAGATGGGGGTGAAGATGGTGAGATTTGTGGTGGTGTAGGTGGAGGTGGTATGCGTGGAATTTTCTGCCTTATCAGATTGATTGCACTTCTTGGTGAAACTTTCGCGAGCTCTTCCTCACTTTATCGTCAAGGCGAAATCAAGGGGCTATTCTCTATCTCTGTGCTACCTTCATTTCTATAGATCCTCCCACTCTGCGTAGCCCCAGACATCAATTTATTTGCATAACCCACTTTTCATACAATAGCATTTTAATCCAAGTGTTCAAATATTTAATGTACTTACCTCGCAGTCCTTTGACGAAGCGTCATTCTGCCTCGTTGTAGCTGACTGAAGTATCTACCATGAACTTGCTAATAAACTCTCCTATAATTGGATCAAGCCAATGGTCCACAATGCACACAATCTTATCTTCCACTGCTTCTAGTCCGCGCACCGACTCTGGAGTCCACACAATTGGTTTGTCAAGCCTACACCTTCCTTGACTGTTTGCTAGCTTCATGATCCACTCGTATAACTCAGAGGGGAAGGATGCAAAGAAAATTTCGTGGATTTTCATATATAAGTAGCACTCTAACCACTGTTCCTTTGATACTCGCAGATTCCTATTTTCCTGCACTGTGAACTCATGAATCTTTCTGTCCAACCACCCTTCAATTTCTTTCTTTGTCAGATTCCAGTGACACGACATCAGACATCCCTTATGCAGATCCTGGTCTCGGCAACGGAACCATTTGTTGGCTTGTTGGGGCCTGACCTAGGTTCGGAGTGGATTTAGCCAAACAAGTCCCTGTACTACTAGCCCTTTCGGCAACAATCCGCAGAGTACAGACTAAGGTCTCACCTGAAGTAGTATGGGAGGGTGCTAGAACCAGGTTTCCTCACCGTGGAGATGTCTGATGAGTTCAAGTGGTCCATAGTTCAACCCTGTACAAACGTCGCTACGTGCACCTACCCATTCCTTGTAGCCTGGGGTGTTGCCTTCATGCAACCCTACTCGAGGGCCAAACAATGTTATTACCCAAGTCCTTACTAGTAATCCAATATTAGTTTATTAACTTAGCTTATTTGTATGCTTTCAGTTACACTCAACAATATTCACAATTCATACAAGTGTGTGAGGTAAAGAAATAGTATATTCGCAAATGATATCAAACATGTAATAACTCAAAATATATACAGAGAATTGGTAACAAAACCTTTCTTTATTAATCTCTTCTCCTATTACAGACTTGACTCCACCCTACGCACTCAACTGTAGGGGTCCATGCACTCAGCTGCAGACTCTACTAGGCCTCTGCACACTTAGCCACAAAGCCTTTTCCTAGTCTACGACTCAAGACACACTTCGCACTTCGACTTAATATCTAAGACCTTTCATGCCCCTTCTCTATTTTATTCCATTCCCTCTATCTCCTTACAACTTAGAGCCTCGCTCTATTTATACAATTCCATGGTTTACAGACCATGGGTAGGCCGACATTACATTCAAAACTAGGGAGGATAGCCCTATGACTCTAACATACACTTCTCGCCTGCAATTCATGGAGCTTTACAACAATATCAACTCAAAACTTGGGCTTTGAGCCCAAAAACATGCTTCGGAGTGGGGGGGGGGGGATTCCATGCCCAACAGGGGGGTATGCATGGAATCCTCTGCCTTATCAAATTGATCGCACTTCTTGGTGAGACCTTCGTGAGCTATTCCTCATCCCCTCGTGGAGGTGAAATCAAGGGGCTATTTTCTAGTTCTGTACTACCTTCATTTCTATAAATTCTCCCACTTCGCGTAGCCCCAAACATCAATGTATTTGTATAACCTACTTTTCACACAGTAGCATTTTAATCCAAGTGTTCAAAGACTTAACGTACTTACCTCATGGTCCTTTGAGGAAGCGTCGTTCTGCCTCACTATAGCTGACTGAAGTATCTACCGTGAACTTAGTGATGAATCCTCCTATAATTCGATCGATCTAGTGATCAATAGTGCGCACAATTTTATCCTCCAATGCTTCCAATCTATGCACCAACTTTGGTGTCCACACAATAGGTTTGTCAAGATTTCACCTTCCTTGGCTATCTTCTAGCTTTGTGACCCACTCATATAGCTCTGTAGGGAAATATGCGACGAAATTTTTTTGGATCTCTGTGTATAGGTAGCAGTCTAACCACTCTTCTTTTGATATTCGTGGATTCTTGTTCTCCTACGCCGTGAACTTGTGAATCTTCCTTTCCAACCAATCTTCAATTTCTTTCTTAGTTGGATTCCAGTGATACCACATCAGACATCTCTATGCAGATCTCGGTCCTGGTAATAGAACCATTTTTTGGCTTGTTGGGGCCTGACCCAAGTTTAGAGTTAATTAGCCAAACAAATCTCTATATTACTGGCCCTTTCGACAACTGTCTGCAGACTGCGAACTGAGGTCTCACCCGAAGTAGTATGGGGGGGGGGGGGGGGGTGCTAGAGCCAGGTTTCAGTACCCTGGAGATGTCTGAGGGGTTGATTTGATCCAACTGTTAGTCCCTTCATGCACGTTACTTCGTGCACTTCCCTAGCCTTTGCACCCTAATATATTCGCCTTCATGCAGCCCGAACCAAGGGTTGTGGGGCTTCCGTGCTACTGGAGCATTTATTTGTATTAATTCCCTAAGTAACACCCAAGATCTTACTTATCTTCTTATACTAGTTAGTTATCTTCGCGTAAATGGATGCTTTATGTTATATTTACTTATACAACATATTCATACGAGTTCGGGCAACAAATAAATAGTAATTTGTAATTCATACCCAATAATACATAAAACAAGAAAAGATACACAGAAATATGGTAAAACTTCTCTTTATTAATGCTTCCAATGGTTACAGACTCGACCCACCCTGTGCACTTAGCTGTGGACTACTAGGCCTCTGTGCACTCAGCTGCAGAGCCTTCTCCTACTCTACGATCCAAAGACACAACTTACACTTCGACTCAATGCTTCTATTTCTTCTATTAGATTTGTTGTTTTCTACACTTAGAGCCTTGCTCTATTTATCCAATTCCATGGTCCACGGATCATGGGTAGATCTTTCAAACCAACATTACATTACAAAAACAAGGGTGGACAACCCTGTGACTCTATTATGACTTCGCGCTCCGTGCCCACAAATTGCAGAGTCTTTACAATGGAATTAGTCAAAAATTGGGCTTTAAGCCCCAAAACATGCCTGGGGAGGATTCCACACCCAACAAAGGACCACATACACCATCTGAAGAAAAGTTTCTAGCAATTTTGGAGATACGAGATTTCCTTGAATCCCGAAAAGAGCATATTCATAGTGTTTGAGGGGAACCTTCTCGGACACATTGTTTCCAAAAGTGGGATCAAGATGGATCTAGACCAGGTCCAGACTATTACACAAATCCCTCACCTAGCCAATAAGAAAGCCATGGAGTCCTTCTTGGGCATGATAAACTTCATCCAGAAGTTTATCTCAAATTATGTGCAAATAGTCAAGCCCATGCAGGACATGATCAAGAAAGCTGCAGTCTACAATTGGGGCAAGAGGGAAAAGTTTTCATGCACCTATATCAAGCAAGATATTGGAGAAGTACCTGCACTCTACAACCGAGACTTCAAGAAGGATTTCCTACTATATAATTTTGCCTCTGATAATTTGCTCACTGCAGTACTCACTTAGAAGGACAAGATGAATGATGAATGCCCAATCTCCTCCATGAGCGCAAGCATGCAGGGACCATAAATAAACTACCTTACCATTGAAAAGTAAGCATATGTAGTTTACAAGGTGGTGAAACACTTCAGTCCCTACTTGCTGAAGAACCACTACATAGTCTTTGTCCCTCACCCAGTAGTCCACACATTGCTTGTACAATAAGAACTGGGTGAACGATGTGCAAACTGGATGACAGACTTGAAAGAGTATGATTTTGAAATCAAGCCAGTTCACATGATCAAAGGACATGGGCTCTATAGACTTGCAGCTGAAGTGGTACATGCACTAGGGAGTGAAGAAGAGCTCGCCAACTAGGAGTAGGAAATCGAGATGTATGATATAAGGTGAGCAACACCCATTGAAGACTAAACCTCTTGGTATGTAGATGTGTACTAGTACCTAGAGCACGACATCGTACCCTCTCACTTTTTCATCTGATAGAAGAGGGCATTGCACCTCAAAGCCTTAGCATATTAGTTGGTGCCTGGAGTGCTTTACAGGAAGCATAGTAGTAGAGTTTTGCTCACGTGCCTAGAGGCAAATGAATCAGAGAAGGTATTACAAGATCTGCATGACAAACCCATCGGGGGTCACTTTGTGGGAAACACCATCGTTCACAAAGATAGGTGAGCCAGTTTCTACTGGCCCACATTATTCAAGGAAGCACATGCTTATGACTGCAAGTGCCTGGTCTGTCAGCTATGCACCGGCAGGACACGGAGGTCAGCAGCCCCACTGCACCTTGTTGCAGTGATTGAACCATTCCAACAGTGGGGCCTGGACATCATTGGGGGAATATTCCCACATTCGTCAAAGAAACACTGTTACATTCTAACAACAACTGATTACTTCACGCGGTGGATAGAAGGAGTTCCGCTCAAACAAGTGAATGACGAGGAGGTCATCAGCTTCCTCCAATAGAACATCATCTCATGCTTCGGTGTTCGAGTATCACTTTTTTTTTATAATGCAAGGTACTTTTCGTCTTTGAAACTTTATGACTTTACATTATAGAATGGTATTGTGCTAAACACTCATATAAATATTACCCGGAAGGAAATGGTCTCGTAGAATCCATGAATAAAAACCTCATCTGCATAATCAAAAAGACTGTTTTCTCTGAGTAGTGCAACTGGCATACCGCCCTGACACATGCATTATGGGCTAACCATGTAACACCCAAAACCTCTCTGAATACCTCACCGTACTACTTCGTATATGGTAAAGAAGCCATCTTTCCACACAATATCTACTTTCTTGCACTTCAGCTATCCTAAGAGTCCTAAGGAAAGCCTTTCCAGTTAGTTCAATGTGGGATGGATACTCTCTATAAGCTTTAGGAAGAAAGGATGAAAGCAAAAGAAAAATTTACACTCTACCAAAACCATATCAAGAGATGGTTCAATAAGAAGTCTGTATGGAAAGCTAACTTCAAAGATGGTGACTTGGTTCTAAAATGGGATAAGTCCCATGAAGACAAAGGAAAACATACGAAGTTCTAGTCCCTATGGATCAATCCATACATAGTCCATGAGAAGCTTGGCCCACACACGCACCATCTGCAATCACTTGATGGGAGGATTGATAACCTTCTTGTCAATGATGAAGATCTCAAGCACTACTTCCAGTAGGCCGAGCCTCGCCTCGTGCCATGTACATAGTCTGTTTGCTACTTGTTGTTTGCCTTTCTTACTATCTTTGTTTTTATTTGGTTTGCTTTGCTTAGTATTTTTGTTTTCATTTGTTTGAGTTGCTTAATACCTTACTATTTTTGTTTCCAGAAATAAGTGCTGCCATCTAGTGCGTTTTGGCTTTTGAATGAGTATGTGGCTGAAATATGAAGAGACTTGTGACACTATAGCACTTGGCTAGTCTTGTGTCCATCTTCTTTGTGCTTGGTTATAACCTTTTGCCAATGAATTCTTGATGGAAAATACAAGCCATCTACAAGGGAAGTTTTGTCCAACCATGAGCCTGTGTCGACACTCAGAAGCCCCATGCTTATACTCAGCCTTCTTCTCTTTGCATTCAAGCTCATCCAACTAGTAGAAATGGAGAAGGGGAAAATATAAACGAGAAAACCTATGTCAGAGCTTTTACATGCTTCTCTAAAGAAAAAACCCCTTCTACTCTCAATAAGTCAGGATCCCTTATCTGCCCCAAAAATAAATAAATTCCTATGCACAATCCTCTTGAAAAAATACAAAGGTTAAAGAAGAGAAAGGATTCTTGTGCAGAGAGGTGAAGCATGCAACTCCACTGGGGTACTGACTAGGCTCGCTGGCAGTGGAGAAACGAATGTGTTCTTGTGTGACTCTACCGAGGTACTGTCTAGGCCTATAGGTAGTGGAGCAACACCAGAGATGAAAACTTATACTATGAAAATCTTCAACTCAAGAGTTAAACTACCCTTCCTGATTTTGAAACACTATGATCAGGCTGAAATTTTGATTGTGCTTGACTGAGTTGGAAAAAGGTGAACCATGTATGTCCATGGGGTAAGTTGGGAAGTCGAAGTAACTTGCACAGTGATTCAATACTCCCCAAAAGGCCAAGGCCTTGTGTTGTCAATGAACCAAAACATAGAAGCTGGAGATCTACCAGTGTGTCGCCAAGTGTTGTAGCGGCTACAACACCCTCCAAAATTTTAGCCTACATCCAATTTCAGAGCCTCCTTTGAGAGTTTTTCTTGATTATTGCACACACTCGTGTTCACTTCGTGAGCTCGTGTGAGTCTTCACACCCACCTTGCTTGATCATTCCACTGACAACTTTTGTATGTTGATGTTAATGTCATGCTTGTGACCATGTTCTTGTCATACTCAAGGTCTTCACTTCATGTGTACATGTTGTGTTTTCTATGTAAACATCTGTCGCACTCACACACAAAGTCATATTCACTGTCGTGCAAGCGTCGTCGCGATAGCCCAATGATTAATTAGCTTGTCACTCACATAGTCCGTCAGTCATGTTAAGCATATGTGTCTGGATGGTTTGAGGCATCTCATCATCAAGTCATGTAAGTGTGTGTTTACAATATTGTGTATGCGCCTTTACACTCATTCACACACTTAGTCATTTTTTTGAAGTTTTGATGATTGGATTCCCCTCTGACAACTAGATCTTCACCCCGCCATCGA
The DNA here is from genome assembly GCA_000404065.3 of Pinus taeda. Classification (NCBI taxonomy): domain Eukaryota; kingdom Viridiplantae; phylum Streptophyta; class Pinopsida; order Pinales; family Pinaceae; genus Pinus; species Pinus taeda. Next base: position 2,958 of record APFE030516636.1, on the reverse strand, counting down.
CTCGATCAGTTGTCACCCAGAACAGAACAAAAGCACCAATTAAAGCATTTAATGTTGTGTTTCCTGCAAGTAGATCAATCAACCTTCATGTTGGTCAACCAGAGAGTCTGACCTGACAGTCACCTCGGGACCTACTCCCCTCAAAAATTTCATAGACAGGCTAAACATACACCCAGTGCCTGCCCTTGTCTCCCTCAAAAAATTGCATAGTTTTTTTAGCCAACCCTCCAGTCAGGATTGACAATCTTCCTGTCAACGGCCAAGATCTCAAGCACTACTTCCAATAGGCTAGGCTGCACCCCATGCGATGTACATAGTTTATTTTATGCTTGTTGTTTGTATTTTGTTTTCCTTTCTTACTATCTTTGTTTTTATTTGGTTTTCTTCACTTACTATTTTTGTTTTTGTTTGTTTGAGTTTCTTAATACCTTACTATTTTTCTTTCCAGAAATAAGTGCTGCCATCTACTGCATTTTCGCTTTTGAATGAGTATGTGGCTGAAATTGAAGAGACTTGTGACACTGCAGCACTTCACCAGTGTTGTGTCTATCTTCTCTATGCTTGGTTATAACCTTCCAGTGATGAAGTCTTGGTGGAAAATACGAGCCATTTGCAAGGAAATTTTTGTCCAACCATGAGCTTGTGTCCACACTCGAAATCCCCATGCCTGTACTCAGTCTTCTTCTCTGTGTGGTCAAGCTCATCCAACTAGTAGAAATTAAGAAGGGGAAATCTAAATGAGCAAACCTATGTCAGAGGTCTTACATGCTTCTATGATGGAACAACCACTTCTTCTCTCAATAAGTCAGGATCCCTCTTTGTTACACAACATTTTGTCACTGTCCCTGTACTCCTCGTTCCTTGATCTTTGAGGACCTCTACAGTGAACCCCGCATGCTTTACCTTCATGAAGAAACTCCCATTGTGTCCCTCTCCATGACAAGATCATTTCCCTTTTGCACCATTTCCCCTGAAACTTTTGTTTTGCCCAGTTTACAAGACCAGCGCTAATGGCCTTTGTCTCCCCCGCGCTAACATGTAGAGATTATCACTACTCATTACGCCAACCGGAGTGACTGAGATGTGTTCTAGTCGCATCGGTCCTATTATGGAAATTTTTTTAAATTAGAGCCGAAGCTTCCATTTCTAGAAGCTTCGTAATGGAAGTCTGGTAAATGGTTTGGCCAGATGGGGTCGAGGATGACAGTTTGGGCTCCTTTCCCCTATAATGATGGAACTACCTCAAGGGATAATTCCTTCTCCCATGAGAAGAGGATCCATCTCCTATCCATATTTCCTATGTAAACCCGCCTTCTTCCCAAGCACAAACTAGTTGCAGTAATAATTTTTGGCTGAGTGTGAGTGTTATAGTTGCAAAGTGTTGATGCTATTTTGTAGTAAACAAGCAAGATATTACTATTTGTAGCTATCTAGTTGTGTGAAGGGGAAGTTAATTTTGGTTTGGAGTGAAGCCTAAAGGGAAGAGCTTTAAAAATATTGTTGTTTGAAGCCATCGTGGAATGCTAGCAGAATTGTGGGAACCTGGTCTTGTCAAAGGAAGACTGCAATGCCAAGATGAATGGTTTTAATCTCCCTTTGATATTAATATATGCAACTATCGATTAATTTCCTACATTTTTTGTAATATTACATATCCATGGCTTAATGTTTCCTGACTTGTTAAGTAGGTTGAATTGCAATTTTTCTATTACTATGTTTGTTGTCTGTTGTTGTTTAATTGTTTCAGGAGCTTGAAGAAGGAAGCGAGAGATAGTTGGAGCAAGCAAGCAAGGACATCATCAAGTAGGGTAAGCAAACCAATAGGTAGGCCCTCTTGATTGATTCTAACCTAAGGAAATCTTCCATAGAATGTATCTGTTGTGGCTAGACCCATCATTGGGCTAGAGGAATTTGTTCATGTCCGCACTTATAATTTTACTTCACCACAAATTGGCGACTCTGCTGGGGAGATCCCAATCCTTTTGTTTATCTTGGATTTCATGATTTCATGAGAAATTTTCTAGTTCCATGTTTTCCCTTGGTTCTGTTTCTTTTCTCCTACTTACTGGTATGAGTCTAAAATTCATAGTAGCAGAACTGGTCCCTGTTTCAATTTTTATTTTTATTTTTCCTTAGCTCCCTCAATCAGTGCGCTTAATTCACTGACAGTCATGCCAATTAGTGTGAGTTGCTGAGAAACAGTCGCGCTGACTAGCCTCTGGCGCTTGTTGTCAGTTAGACAGTCGCGTCGATGCCTGTAAGTGAAGATTAGGGCCTTACCCCAATCTTGGCCAGTGTGTTCTTCTCTTGTGATTTTGATCTCGTAAGCCTTTTGGACCATTTTCTCCCTGACTAGAAAGCTTCATTAGCTTGCTTTGTGTGCTTGCTTGGTTTAGCCCACCCTCTGATGTGTTAAGTCTGGCCTTGTGTGAAGTTCTCTTTTATTTTTTCTTTGAATCCCTCGATCGGTGCTATTTTTAGCCAAAAAGTCGTGCCAATCAACCATCAGTGCTAGTTGTAGTACTCGTCAGTCATGATGATTGATGCTACTTTTGGCCCAAAAGTTGCTCTGATCTCTAAGTTAAGAAAAAATCAAAATTTCTCCCATTACAGTGCCAGTGTGTCTATTAATGAACCAGCTCAAGAAAATATAGAAAAGATAGATCAACGCCTTAGAATTCAGCCTCTTCGAGGGGGCAACCTCCTTTACATTACATAAATGAACAATTCTTGGATGATTCAAATGAAAAGACCTCCTTTCTATATATAGGAGTCTAGGGGGTCATAACATAATCAGAGCCTACATAACAACAATAATGTAAGGGCACAATAATAACAATAGTGGGCTTCTATGGGGCACAATAGTAACAATATGGGCACTACATGGGTACATCAATATAATAAGGGGTTTTTACTAATAATAATAAGGGGTTACACTAGTAGTATAGGGGCCTAACA
>APFE030516633.1:0-18644 GCA_000404065.3 Pinus taeda | reverse complement strand
AACTTGTTTGCCACGTATCACAGGGTATTGTTGTCGATTTATCTTGCTCTATAACTCAAGGTCTTGTCATCCATTTATCTTGCTCTAAAACTCAAAAGCAAATATTTATTATTTTTAGATTTTGGTGGGTAAAAGTGATGTAGTCATCGATTTATTTTGCAATTAAACTCAAAAACAAATTTTATTATTTTAAATTTTCATCTACCTATCTACCATGTACCACTAATACTCTGCAGCAAACTGCTGGCACTCTCATTTGGTCAAAATCTAATGTCACATGGATCTCTCACCGACTCCCAATGCTTCTAATTTTTGTCCCATTTTGAAAGTGGCTCCGTGTTTGCCGAAGTAAGAGGTCATAAGATTCCTCCCCAAAACGAAAGCTTGTTGATTTTGATGGTGGTTTCACTTTTTATATATATATATATAGTGATTGGTAAAGAGGTTTTTTTACAATTTAGTATAGCAGTGCTGTGTACCTGTAGCGTAAGAGTGATTTGTAGCTATAATATAAGAATTTTTTTTACATTTTAATTTAATAGTTTGAATTTATATTAATGTGTTTTTATTTATAATACATATAAAAAAATGGAAATAAAATATTGTATATATGCGGAGTCTAGTATAAAGAGATGTTAGGTATTATGGGTTTTAAGAATGGTTAAATAATAATAAATTCAATATGTTACATTGTATTTGTTTATTAATAACATTATAATACATTATTTGATAAAAGAAAATAGTAACATATATATTACATTAACATATATAGCCTATAAGTAACACTAATAAGTTAAGATCCATTTAATCTTATAAAATAAAATAATGATTTTAGAACCATATTTAATTTTAATTAATAAGCATATGGAAACTATAATACTTACAATAAAACAATGTGTTTTCCATATATATTATTAACTTGTAAATAGACTTTGTTACAATACGATGTGTGAATACCATGGTTCATCAATACAATATGCCCATAAACCATCTATCATTTCACAATCAAAATATTTTATAAATATTTAATTTTATAATAGTTTTTTGATTAAATCTTAAAAACAATAAATTATAATTACTTTTGAGATCTATCGACACTTACCACATTAAAAAAATATCATCCATTTTATTATATGAATTAAAATAATAGTTTTGTGACCATATTTAAATTTCATTTATAACCACATAAAAAATTAATACTTAAAATATAACAAGATTTTTAACCATGGATATTCACTCTCACTTTACCATAGATATTATTAACCATACCATACCATGGGCCAATATGAGGACTCATCAATACCACATGCCCAAAACCATCTCTTATTTTCTAGTATGGAATAGATGTTGTAATGTCAAGTTATATTATCTTGTCTAAACATTTTGACTAATTTAAATTACATAAAAGAAAAAAAGAAAAAAAAAATTATTAGTTAAAACATTTAGACGTAGTAAAATTATATAAAAAGTAAAAAAAAAAAAAAAATTATTAAACCAACCTAGATCTATTTAATTCCAGATCTAACAACCTGGGAAAAGGATCAAATCTATGCACCTCGAAACATCCCTCATAAATCTAAAATAAAGATAAAACTAGACTAATAATATTAAAATTCCTTAAAAACAAAAAAAAACATCTGCAATAATTAAATACATGCTATAAAACCTTGCATTTTAAAATTAGTTAAACTACAAGCAGGTTCACAAAAATAAATCATTAAACGAATGTAAGATAAGGCTCTTTCCAGTCAACTTCCATCACTCAGTGCGAATCCTTGTGGAGTCCAAACTCCTTACATTAATCAACTTTCAGTGCGAACCCTTGTGGAGTCCAAACTCGTTACATTAATCAAGATTGGTGAAAACAGTGTGCGTGAAACGAGAGACAAATTGTTTGGAAGCGGGTCACAGACGAATACAGTTATTTACGTTTGTACCACCTCCATCCACTACTAAATTATGGCCGCTTACATACTGCGAATCATCGCTGGCAAGATACAGGGCTTCTTCTGCTATATCCTTGGCTCGAAGAGTCGGGCCCTTTAAATTTGCCAAGCTTCCAACCAGCTCTTCTATTTTCTGCTTGCGCTCTTCGAGATCATCCTTTAACATCTCTTCTACATTTTCTGCATCGTATTCGCTCCAAGCATTTATCATCATAGACGTTGCAACTCCAAAGGGAGAAATTGAGTTCACCCGAATCCCATATTTTCCTAGTTCACATGTACCATTCTTTGTTAACCCGATGATGGCATGCTTAGATGCGGTTTATGCATGAGGTCCAAGTCCTCCCAGAACACCTGCAACACTTGAAGTAGAAATAATGCACCCCTTTCTTCTGGGAACCATGACTCGTGCTGCATGTTTCATTCCAAGCCCCACTCCTTTCACATTAACACTCATTACTCTATCGAACTCCTCTGCATCAAACTCCATTATGCTCTTGCGTTTCTTCTGCTCTCCAAGGATTCCTGCGTTATTGTACATGATATAAGGTTTTCCGTACTTGGCAACTGTTATGTTCACAAGGTGGGCCACATCCTCCTCTCTGCTCACATCGCAATGCACGTATGTAATTGCAGCAGGAGCCAAAGATTTGGAGAGCTTCCCGCCTGCAGTGTCATCGATGTCGGCTATTGTAACTTTTGCACCGTGTTGTACAAAAACCCGAACGGCAGCTTCGCCGATCCCTCGCGCACCTCCCGTAATAATTGCTACTTTGCCTTCCAACCTATATATCAGTTAAAGCAATTTTACGTTAGGCAACATGCGGTAAAATTTCATGTATTCTAGTAACTCTCCAACGACAAAGCTAGTTAATACATGGATACGTCTTTGAAACCATAGGTACCAAATTTATATAGACATGTATTTGAAACCATAGTTATCAAATTCGACACTGTAAATTCAACGTTGAAAAAAAAATAGATAATATACATCTTAATTTTTACTCTTCAAAAAAATGCGTACTGTATTAAGCTTAACGAATTATTAAATGAATCGAATAGTATTCAAGAATTTTCGAATTTTTTTTGGCGGATGCTGCCGAACTTGGTAACTATGTTTGAAACCCGTCATAAACCTTTAGAAGGTCTTATTAACCTTCAGCACACAGTTGTGTAAATGAAAATTGAAATACAGATATGTGATTAAAATTAAGCAATTTATCACCAGCAGAAATCTTGCGCCAAAAAAGTAAAAGAGACACAACGCAAATACTGTGTAGCAAAATATGATCCACACTAATTCGACAGCTTGTGGGATTACAAAAGCACAAAAAGTGTGATCAGCAGATCTTGAATCTTGAATCTTACCTTCTAAAGGATGTGTGTCCATTCTCATTGCTTTCTGAAATAATGACCGGCTCCCGCACATGCCCATTCTCAATAACCTCTTTAACGATATTGGGCATCACAGAATGGCCATTCTCGTTGGTCAACACTATGTGGTTTTTCGTTGCTTTTGCTATGTGGTACGTTATCTCGCAGCGTTGAATAATAAATGGAATTGACTGGTTTGTTCAACCACCACCATTATGCATCGACGTATGACTCATCGACTGTGGTAATGTACACTTTGAAATCGATCAAGGACACAAATTTGTTAGTAGAAATTTTGTTATAATTTTTGTTAAAATTTAAGTAAAATTTTGGAAATTTAAATTGTAGTTATTAAATTTTAAAATGATCAAGATTTTTTTCATCATACTGAATCCATTTTTACCCTAAATAAAAATAATTCAAACACACATGCGATTAGATTTAAAAAAAAAATCACTACATTTTAGAAAAAATAACTTTCCAAATCAATTTATAACCTCCTGACCACAAGAAAACACCTTTTAACATTTATGTAAATCCATATTTAAGAGTGTATATGTCCTAATATGTAAATACATATTTGATAGTGTATATGCTTTATTATGGATAAGTCTTTTTAGGATACTAGTTCGAAAATTATAATTTTAAGCTATTTGAATTTTTTTTATAAAAGGATGTATTATTAACCGTTTAAAATCGTGATTTTTTTCCAAAATTATAAATAAATGGAATTGACGAAATTTCGATGAATAATAACAATATGTGAAATAAATGGAAATGACAGGCCGGTCCAACAACCAGCATTGACGTATGACTCATCGTCTGTGGTATTGTACCAATATATGCACTTTGAAATATAGTTGTATGAATATATGTACTTTGAAATATAGTATATGAGGGAATATATTTGTTCAGAAAATAATAAAAATTTTGGTGTGATCTTTTAAAAAATTAGTAGAAATTTAAATTATTTAAATTTTAAGATTTATAATTTTAAGATTTATAATAGTGTTTAATTTTCCATTCAAAATATTTAAACATTTTTATAATCAAATATTTAAAAAAGAATTTACCGAATTTCAATTAAGAAATATTTCCAAACTAATTTATAACCTCCCTAAATAACACCTTTTAAAATTGATGTAAATCCATATGGAAGAGGGTATATGTTTTACTATTAAATACATATTTAATAGTGTATATGCTCTATTTTGGAAAAGACTTATAATTTTAAACTATTTCAATTTTTTTATAAAACCATGTATATTAACTATGTAAAAATTCTAAATATGAAAGATCATTTATTATTTTTGAGTTAAAAGTAAGTAACTTTTCATAGCCTTACATTGAATTTTTTTTGCAATTCAACAAGGAAACATTACAATGTCATTAACAATAGGTTGCTTTTTCGGGAATTAAAGTTAATAAGGGGATATTTTCCTCGTTGGCATGTAACTCTTTTAGGAATGAAGTTAATAAGGGAATTTTTTTTTTTTTTTGGTTGATTTTTAGGCTAATGTTAAAATTTAAATCTAGTTTAGTAATGAAATTATGATTTTTTTCAAAAATCATATTATAAATTTTATTAAAAATTTTTTTAGTAAATTATGGAATTTAATATATATAAATATTTATATTTATATGGAATTTAATAAATATAAATATATAAATATTGATATTTGATATATAAATATTAAAATTTGGTAAGTTAGGTGAGTTTTGAAATAATTGGCATATTTAATATATAGTTTGAGTAGCCAAGTTCCAAAGGCATCTATATTTTCAAAATTACTTAGTATAGAATATCTTGTTACCATCTCCTCTACACTCAATAGTCACAGTCTACTTTACACATGAGAGTCATAGTCTTACTTTTAGTTTTCACAACTAGAACTATAATAAAATAATGTAGTTTAACAATTAGATATTTTGGTTTTTCATTAATTTAATAACCAATTTTTGTGAAATTGTAAATTTTAGTTTTCCAAAATATTAATTAAATAAATAAATTTAGCTTTTTAAATTTTTTTAAATTACATAACTCAAAATTATAACTAATCATTTCTATTTTGCAATATACATCATTGTAGAATGGAAAAGAATATAAATAATATGAGAGTGGATCATAATTTTAATTTTCAAACTCTCATTTTTTTGCTTCCAAACATAGTGAAAATAATGCAATTAAGTACATGATCTCAGTAATGCAATTATTAGCTCAACATGATCCAAATCCAATTAGTTAATGGAAGATTAGTTTAGATAATAGGTTTAATTAATATAATTATGAGAAATAAAAATGGAATGGATGAATGGTTCATATAATTTGTTTCTTAATAAAAAATTAATATTATTCTATATATATATATATATTATATTATATTTATATATATATTTTATATATAGATAATAAATTAACTGATAAGTAATTTAGGAAGCAATAAGATTGAAAGTTTAAATAATTATAAAAATTGCTAAAATGATTATTTACTATAATTACTAATTTTTTTTATTTTTTTTTTATTAATGTTATTTTATTTTTTATTTTTAATCTCTTTTTTTAAGCTTGACCATTTTATTTTTTTTTTTTTAAGTTTTAGAATTAATTATATTATTATTATTATTATTTACTAAATATATTTTTATTTAGACATGATCTCATTAAAATTTTATTTTGATTAATTTATTTTCCTCAATTCAATATTAACAACTACATTCTAAGAATGATTTCCTTTTATTAAAATATTATTATTTATTAATAAATAATATTTATTTAGTCAAATCTAACTATTATATGATAATGCCTAATTTTTTTTCTCTTCATCTAGTTAACTTGATGCCAAGATATGGTTCTTCATCTTGTCCTCATGATGATGATAATGTGGTTTTTATCGAAATTTTTCTTACTTTTAAGTGATATTATTCTTAATTTCAAATATAATAATGTGTAGCACCTTCTCTATAATAAATATCTATCTATTCCAAAATTATATTAATATATGATTATAAACTCTTGAAGTATATTGATTTATGAAAACCAATCATTTTTACTATTTGTGTATTTATGTGCAAGTAATTATATTGTAAAGGGAAAGAATTATGTTGTAAAGTGTGCCTTATTGTTATTATTATTTTTTTCTATGAGATATTTAAACCTTGAAATTCATAATTGATATGATACCTCATAGCCATGATTAGGAATTAAGTTACCTTGTAAACTATTTTTTATAATTCTTTTAAAAAACTAAAATATTTAAATTAAAAAGAAACTAAAATATGATGACTCTTATTGGAGAATCTGGAGAATGGAGTTCAAGTTGATTTCTAGGGTTATTTTTTTTCATGTTCTCCTCATCATCCACTTCGAGCCATGGGATGGATATTTGCGATGGAGATTTGCTTCGTGGGTGATAAGCCCCATAAATGGGTAATTATATGGGGTCATTTTGCCTCCTAACTCAGCTTAATCCACCATTTTCATTAGTTTATTACATGTTTTAAATTATATTTATGCTAATAGAGTGAATTAGGTTAGTCATTATGCCATGAAGTCTAATGTGTGCTTTATGCAGATTTTTGGTCAATTTTGAGACAAAGTCAAAGGTTTAATGAGCATTTGGCAGCCAATATTCGAGGAAAACAAGTGAGAGGATTTGTAGGAGGATTTCCCCCTCATTTATGACCCCCTACTTCAAATCCTTCTTCAGAAAGCTCAGAGCACAAGCAGCCACATCAATGCATCAAAGAGGCAGTCGAGCAAGTGAAGAAGAACTGTTGTCTATCTCTAGTTTGGGAGCCATGCCTTCTTGATTTTAGGAGAGTTATTGGGGCTCCAGTTGTATAAATAGCAGGGCTTAGGGCCTCAGTAGTTTAGTTGGATGTTAATCAAATTTTTGCACTTTTGTTGCAGCTCTTGCTTAGCTCATTTAAAGCTTAGTTTTGTGAACAGTTTATGTAATGTGACTATTATTTTGATAATGGAGATGAAATATTTTCTGAGCCAACACTGAGTTCTTTTAGAGGGCTGAATCTCTTGGGTTAGGGCCCAACCCAAGCTGCCCAACACCTCTTGTTTTGAATTTATATGTTATCTTGTTTTAGTGCATGAATTAGTTGTTGTTAGATAGATTTTTTGCCCCTTGGTTAGAATAGGTCGTTGTTGGTAATTTACATAGTTGTTTCCATTTCAGTTGCTGAAGTAGGTTAAACAGTGATAGGAGAAAGATACAAAAAGGCTAACAGGGCCTTGACCTCCTTTCCTCCCTTTGGGACTATGAGTTGAGGTCAAGACACTCTTGATGCCACAAAAAGACATTTTTTCTTCCTCCATGCAATTTCTAGTGTTGTAGTTTGATTTAGAATGCTTTGCTTTAGATCCATTCTGCATGTTCATTTATGTTTCTGCACGAAATCTCTTTCCATGCTTTCCTTTCCATACAACAGTGTTTAACATTTTATTTCCCTAGATTAGAATTTAGGTTAACATGAGATATAGTTCTATTTTTTGGTGCAACTAGTAACTTTTCTTGCTTAGTTTCATTATTTTGATGTGAAGCTCTCTTATAGTATACCTCTACTCATAATAAATCAATAAGTAGCCATCACTATCTCTTTTGTTACAGGTTTCACAGGTCATTCACAACGCTTCACAAATCTGCCCTAATTTCTGCACTTTTCTCATAATCTTTCCTCTTGTCTCTTGAACAATTCCAACCACCATTTTCTTTCTTAATTCTCCTTGATGAACCTAAAACAACTTAACACATCCCTCGTCTTCATCTACCATTTCCCACCTTTTTTCCACCTTTAAAATGTCTAAAATAGCCCTTGGCATCCTCCTATAGATCCCCTGTAGCCTCCTGTAGAATTTCCTGTAAGTGACTTTTTGAAGTCTGATTGCAAGGAAAGCCTCCAGAAAGTTACTAGAGGCCTCCTAGGACCCCTCGACACCTTCCTACATATTTGAAAATCCCAAAGTTTCCCTCCATTGCCACCTAATCACTGCCACATCCACAAATGAATAAATTACATGCATAACAATTTCACATAAAATACCTAAAAATCCAAAAAGATGTCTTTTTTTCATTTCCTTCTAGAAATAGCTTGAATAGATGTAGTTTACTTCCTCAGTAGGTAATGGAATTCATTTCATAGGTTTGTATCTCTCTTTTTGCAAAAGTAGGGTTAGTTGGTAAATTAGGGCTTGCTAGGTTTTGCTTTACATTCCAGTCTTCTTTCTCTTTCTGCAAGTAGAATAGCCTCTGTAGAGTTAGCTTTCCTTTCTTTCATCACATATAAAGATTCTTCTAGAATTCATAGAATTTGGCTTGAGATCCTAGTGATCTTGCGCCAGCTGACCAAGTGACAGCTTGCAGTAAGAACTAGTACTTGTGCATACAGCATCGTCGCTTCCAAGTTTGTTACAAACTACCGAGTTGATAAGAGTAAAGTAGGAAGCCCCAGGAGTTGCAGCATTATTGTTGCAATACTGGTGCTCACCAGTGGGGATGCCATGGACAAGAGCTGCAAACATTAACTATCATCTAGGTGAAAATAGACATATCAACATGTGTTTTTCATGGTGGAAAGGTTGTTTTCTTGTGGTTTTTTACTCATGGTTTTTGAGGGTGTGAGTTTTCAAAGCCCAACAATATCCTCTTAAACTTGAGATCAACACAAGTCAAATGAATTCAACTTCTCTGGTTATTTTTTAGAGCTTATGTGAGGGAAACAACGACCAAGCCCTTCAGGGTTGTCTTTTTGTCACCACATCACCCATACTCAGGTATCTTGAGAGCATGTTGTCCTATGGGTGTTGCAACTTATGAGAGCCTTTTTTTTGTTTTAAAAAGGGAGAATTTTCTTCAAAATATGCTTAATCTACCAATTAAACTTGAGAAAAAAGTACCACACGAAGTGTTGGGGAAGAATTTATTTGAACATATTTTCATAAAAAAATGTAATTCGGATGACCTCCCTTTTCTTGAGAGGAAGTTCAAACACAATCTAAAACTTGAAGTAATGTATACATAATAGGTGAGGCATCCCTGCAAAAAATCAGTGTCTGTTATATGAAGGAATGTTGCTTCAGGACTCTCTATAGATTAAGGACTGTGAAATCATAAGGAAATCAACCATAGTCCTGCAATTGAGGCTATGAGATGGAGCTTTGGAGTCTAGGAAATCAAATGGAACAGTCTCCTATAAATATGTGACACAAGGAAAGGCTCGCTCTTGTGAAAATTGAACACAAAACACTCCAAGTCGCTATAAGGGTGCGGTGAAGGGAAAGGTCTCCAACCTAGCTTATTTGATTTAAAATATTCTTGGAACCTATATTGTTGAGCAAATGGAACATGTTGCAATCATGGAATTTAATGTTCAAAGGTAAACTCTCTTCTTTATGCTCTCCGATCAAAGGCTATTATTTGTAGGTTTAATGGATTTTGTCCAAAATATGACATTTTACACCAGTGTTTTTTTTTTCCACTTGGAAAACCACTTGTGACATATATTTGTGTTCAAAAGTTTGCTTTATTACACAATTTGATACATAGAAAGACCTGGAATATGTCCTTAATGAAGGGTCTCTATTTTGGGGTAGAGAAGGGCTCTTCATTATTCCATGGTTACCATAATTTGATGATACAAGTACGGTAGTTATAACATGTTGGTTTGGTTGAGACTCCAAAATTTCCCTCTACCTTTATGGCACCATAAGGTCTTAGACTGCTCATAACAATAATTCAACTTCCTAATGAGTTCCTCCAATGACCAATGCTCATCATACTCAATCTGTTGTTTAAATCCTAATGGAAATCCACTAACAAATTTTTGGACCTTCATCTCTTCATCCTTAATATATGGAACATATCTAAACAACTCCACAAACTTAGTCATATATTCTTCATCTATCATAGATCCCTTCTTCAACTCATAGAACTCCTTAGCCTTACCATCATCATATTTCTCCAACAAGTACTTCTTCCTTAAAATTCTCTTGAATTCATGCCAACTCAACGCCTCTATCTTGATACCCCTCACACGCTTCACATATTCCCACCAGATGTCCTCTTTCCCTTTGAGACTTGAGAATAATTATCTTGGCCTTCATGTTCTCTGTATAATCATGCAACTCAAAGAACTTCTTCATCCCAAGAAGCCATGCTTCTGCATCTTCTAGTTTTTCAACTCTCCATCAAAGGTAAGAGGCTTGGATTTCTTGAAATCATCCAAAAAGTATTGCTTCTTACTCTTCTTGTAAGGATGATAACGGTTATGACCATGTTATCTCTCTGATCCAAAACTAGAATATAATCCATAACCACTACCTCTCCCGTTAGGTCTATCCATCCATCTACCACATTTAACTATGCCATCACTATCTGATCTGTGCCCTCCATGAAACTTGCTACCATATGCCCCATTTGTCCTTTTCTCATGTTCATCACTAATTCATAGTTTTCCATGTCTCTACAAATCTGCGGGCTGCCCAAGGCAGGCCCGACCCAACTGAAACCCCAAACGTAAAAAAAAAATCGTTTGTAATGTGTAAAAAAAGGAGGCGGGCTTTGACCGCCCGACCTCCTCCCTACTAAATCGAATCTTAACTAACCTAGCTAACCACCTTATTGAGAAATCTGCCCAAGAAATTTTGTTTAAACACAGTTTGTTAGTGTGCTCAGGGGAAAAAAAGACAGGGCATGCAGTTCGAGGCAGAATTTTGCAAGAGGGCTGAATTTTCACTTTGTCAAATTTTGACAAATTTTATATGGTTTCAACACTTCACGACACCACAAACGCAATGGTGCTATCCGTTTATCCATCAGAGTTCTACAATTTTTTGGCCATTTTCAGTATGCAGGTGGAATGATGGCTACTCCAGAAGCGGGGAGCAGAAGCATGATCCTTGAAGTTTTCCCCAGGAGGTAATTTTTCTTCATGTCAGAATATAGTCAAGTTTATAGTCGTTTTTCATGGTTTTCTGCAGGGATCACAATGGCAGGGTTAGATTTTCCTTTTGATTTGTAGATCTCCAGTCCACCGATGGAGAAGAATCTTTGAGGAATCCAAAAGATTCCTTAAGCCTCAGATTCTCAATTTCTCAGAATTCAAAAATTGGACAGTCAATTTTGCACTATTCGATGCCACAAATTTGATGGTGTGTTCAGATTTTTCATTTTCTCATTTTGTTCTTTAGCCACTTTTCTAAGTGGAATGGAGGTGTTAGCATTCATGTGCGAGCAACCATTTTCATGCCATTTGATGTCGTGATATTGATGGCACGAATAGCTTCAACAGTTTGACATCCGCTTCTTCAAATGGCCCTTTGTTGTGGGGTATATGTAGTGTTCATGTACTTCTTTTTTCTATGCATTATGCTGCACAGATCCCTGTTTGATGCCTGACGTGGGATCTTTTTTCTTACTCATTTTCATGAGTCCTGCTTAATGTGATGTGAAATCATATGTCTGATGTACTTGTCGTCATGATTCGTCGTGTTATGTTTTGAGATCCCTTTGTTGTATGTTGATGGTATACTCATGTTGTTGTCATGCATGTTTACACTGAGACCCCTTTTATGCCATGTTGGCGGGATTCTCATTATGCATGACTTTTGTTTCATATTGATAGGAGTCTTGTTGACTGAGAGTTCCTCTAGTGGAACATCTCTCACACCCACTCCTGCGTGAGGGAATTTCCCTTGTATGATAGTGACATCACCTCATGTATATCATCACTATCAACACTTAATGTAGCGGCCTACACCATCTTGACTCTGGGGCCTGAAGACATAGTCCCTCCTGAATGAACTCCGTTATCAAAGGCTTATGTTTTCATGTGTTGATGATTGATATGTTCCTCCTCTTTACAACATGCACCTATATTCATTTATGTTCTTTTAAAAATGAAATTTAACACATCATGAAAGTAAAAGGTCTTAGAAGGGTCCTTTGTCACACCTGGACCTGGATCAACTGGTATCAGAGCGATCTTTGCATTGGGGTGAATTGCAGTGTGAACAATGGAACATGCAACAACAAAGGATGAAAAAGAGATGTATGAGACCATGCTCAAAATTTCCAAAAGAGTGGAAATGATGTATGAAACTCTACAGAAAGAGACAGAGGAAAAGGAGTGATTCTAGCATCAGTTGCAAGCCACGGAAGAGGCCCTGGAAGTACTAAAGCATAACAAATATAATCTCCAAATAGAGAACACCGAATTGAAGATCTGTCTACATGAAGAGAAAGAGGAAAAACAAAGCTTATACAACAACTGTAAGCAAAGGATGAGGCCTTGGAAAAGCTACAACATGACCCATGTGAGGTAAAATGTAATTCTCCAAATTCATGTCTGTTTCATGATGATGATTTCACTGTTTTTGAAAATCATACCATAGAAATTGGCTCCAAACTGTTGAAGAGAATGGGGTATGAAGGAAAAGGCTTGGGTGTTAATGGCCAAAGCATTGTCAACGCCATCAAAGTAGAAGAATTACCCCATCAGACAAGACTTGGGTATGTCAGAAAGGAAGTTGGAGAATGCACCGAGATGGCTAGTGAATCACCAAGAGCAGATGATGAGAAGCCATCAACAATTGTTTCCAAATCAACAGAGGAGGTAAAATATGTTGATTTCTTTTTAGTTTCGTTGTCACATAGTATGATTTCTGTTGGAGATTTGGAGATCTCAATTAGAGGGACAAACATGAGGCCCCTTACTAGGACAAGGCACGAGGAGGAAGAAAAACTTGGTGTTAATAACCAAGGCATAACTCAACCATAGGCTCACCCATATACAACAAAGGGGTCTTTCCATTGTGCAACTGTCGCTCCCAACATGGGGTTATCCGAATGGACCTACAATTTTGCGAGTTTTTGTTTTCAACAATTTTCATTGCACTCGGGCTGGCCCGTGCCATGACACCCATCTCTGTGAGATGAACTTGGTGATGGGAAATCATGTGCCCATAGGGCCTCCACTTTGGGAGATCTTGCACATGTCAGAACAAACTAATTCTATCAACCTCTTTCACTTTCCCACGTGGTACTTCCCCATTGCTCCACACATCAGTGGCGTCCATGCAACAACCCCACCTATTCAAATATCCCCATCGATTTGTCACTTCTCTCGATCTGACCCCTGATGTACGACCTCACTATAGTCAGTGTTACAATCAATTTAGATAAACCTCCCATCTTATAGCCTAGTTGCTGACCTCCGACCTTGTTTAGCACCCAACCTGCCATAGTATTCATCTATTTCCATCGGCATAGTTAGGGTAAACTCTCCTCTATGCCCCCTATTATTCCTCCCCACTTGTCTCGACATCTAACCTCTGACCTCAACTTCATAGCCCGGCTTCATAATTGATCTATTTCTAACAAACCATCGAGCTCTTCCACCCCAAAAACCAACTAGGGGTTGCCACGTGTACCATAATGCTTTAACCGGTGACCACCCTCAGCCATCACACCGACCAACTAAAAATCACCACACATAGGGTTTATCTCTCGGGGGTGCTGCAATCTGAACCCAATCTATGTTATAAAGCTACAACAATCCTCTCTCAGGAACATCGAACTAGGTATCTGCCTTCACCATGAATCGACAAAGGGATCCCTTCCTTCACATGTTGAATGCATCAAAGGAAGTCCTTGAAGCCCACCATGGAAACAAGACTCAACTCTACATTCATCATGTTGAGCTCCTTTCCTCAACCATGGCTCTGGATAAGAGGTTCTACAGACCCCACACTGATAACGTTGCTTCCTCCCAACAACTTTCACTATTTGAGACATTTTTGGTGCTAGCCGTCTTGAGTTTCAGCCCAACATTCATCAATATATTATGGCCATTCCCACTTTCCCTAGACTTAGATAGGGAATTCCATGCATGGTGGCTCTGATGTTCTAGTGACCATTGTTTCCCATGAGTTTGGATTTGACTCCTAAAGGGGTTACAGTTCTCCTTGCACAAGTCATTTTTGCACGGATCCTTCTTAAGCTTGAAAGTAGATCCATGTTACTATGAAAAAGCTTCCACTCACCAATCTCTAGGCTAGGACACTAGCAACAGATACCCATTTTGTTTAAAATGTAAGGTTTCTTAAAATGAAAGGCTAACACATCCTACCTTCAATCGCCTCAAGCCACCATCATCGGTAGAAGAAGAAATAACTTTATCAACACTGGTGTCAGTTTCTCTCTCCACGAACACAGCTTAGAAGTGGAGACATCAAGAGTCATAGAGAACAACCAGACCCATCCCAAACAAGTGGTCTACATGTAACCTTTTACATTAATAAATGGGTTTCTCAGACCTCCATTTTCTTTTAAGGTTTCATCCACAGTTTTGCGGCCTTCACTACGACCCATAAATTGATGTGCTACTTCTTTGTATTTAATTGTGTCGGTTTTCAATAAAGTTATAATTTTAAAAATAAATGGCATTGAGTTCAAAGTTACCACTTTTCCTTTATTATTGTCATCTGCATTATACTATTTTTACATTACATGCTTTTCCATAAACACTACCAAATCACCGGTAGATCACTCTACTTCTAGCTCAAAATGTCATGCTAAATTACCTACTCATCACTTTGAAGTATCTAGAAAATTAGTTGGGAATTCTACAAAAACCATTTCTACATTCAAGGGAGGATGTTAGAATAATGTACAAATGCATACTTCTGGAATTGTGAGTTGTCTACTTTATTAGTTTTGTTTCCATAAGTTGTGCTTATGCATTATTCAACTACTTCCACATTCTCCTACTTGGTAAAAAACTTCATATGCATACTAATTAAAAAAAAAGTTTGGTAAATTTCTTAACGATACTTATTTCCTTATATTGCTTCATAATTCTACAAAAATTTGTTGCAATCACATATTTCACTTATAAATTCTCCACAATATACATACTCCAGAAATAAAATATTGAAAATAGATCATATAAATACATTATATATAACAAAAGGATCCACATAATCCACAAATTCATGGCAAAACATTCACATTTAACTACATTCTCTGACTTACAAAATAGCATATCAATACAAGTAATCTCCAACAAAAATTATGGAAATTTCACATGGCTATGTTTTCATTAAGCTCTCCAAATTTGTATGTCAGTCACCTCCAAAATATCTCTCCATAATTAAACAATCATGACATTTGCAACAATGTCCATCAAAAAAATTATTAAAGCCTCAAATGCTAAATGAGGTTATCTAGAGGCAGTAGTGGAATATTTCTAATTGAATATGTATTTGAAGAAGGTGAGAAAACATTTCCATTTTCAATAAAATAATTCAAACCTTCAATTGACTCCACATGGAACCCAAATATTTTTTACAAGAAGGGACCATCCACAATTTTTGGTGTGCATAATCCAGTCACCATATCATATACCTTTATTTTCACTTCAATAAAACCAACATAAGTACTTTTCCTTCAACCACGCAAAAAGGCACATAGCCTGGGAATTCACTATTTATATCCATTGACATGATATCAATAAATCTCCAACTAAACTCCCACTCATCGTCAAAATATTCGAAGCTTCATTCAATTGAAACTTGGCCAACCTTCAAATTTTCTATCTCTTCAAACGACCAAACAAATATTAAACAATTATTTACAAGAAAATCTAGCTAGTTTTCATGCAATCCTAATGCCATACACCATATGTCAGGGATAGGAACATATGAAAAACCCCATTCGTTTCTTATAACATCCAACCAATAGATAATGTAGTCATAGAAAGGGTAATCATCATAATATTTGTATAAATACAACTAGGAAAATTTCACTATGTCAAAGATAACTTCCTTTTGGGGAGTTACACCACGAAAATGGGGTTTCATCCTTCTCCAATCCATCTCCACACTCGTGCAAATAAAAAAATGTGATTATGTGATTCTTCACACATGCTTCAGCACAACTCAATCATATTTCCACAAATTAAATTTCTCCAACAAAGAGAAGAATCCCCACTCTCCAAAAGTCACACTTCCAATATTTTTAAAGGTTTTTGCAAAAGGTTTTACTATGAAATAATTCTTTGAGTGCAAACACCCCCCACGCGCAATGAATAGAATCGTCATTCCAATTGTACATTTAATTCTATACCTAAAGTCCAGAAAAGGAAAAACCATCCAACATGTTTATCCTTTGTCATTAAGGTAAAATCCAACAAAGCAACTATCATCCATACCAACTGGAAAAGAAATAAATTTAATTTCTTTGTCACTACATCCATTTCAAGAAGTAAGAAAAATCAGGCATTCCAACAAAAGACTCCATTATTTACAAACCAACCAAAATTTTATGAGCACCGATAGAGGAAGCCAATGAAATACAAGCTCAAGAATCTCAAATGAAAAAAAATCCAAATACTTGGATCCATTAGAAAATCCACAAATTTCCTGAAACCAAACCAAATATTGCATGTTACATTGCTAACAATAAATTCCTTAAAAAAAAATCATCCTATCACACATGTACATAATCAAATTTAAAATTATATAAAATATCTTTCACAAACATTTCAAAACAATTTCAAAAAAATTCGCATTCTTGAAAAGAAAAAAACTTTGTCTCTTAAAACATGATTTCTACCAACAATCCTTGGAAAATAAAATTACCCAAAAAAACAATAGGATTTTTCCAATATGTTGAAAATGTTGTTCACTAAGGTCAAGCTCCCCTCCAACTAACTTCTACACAACACCATCTTTACTTTCGACTATCTAATTGTCTTCAACTTTGACCATCACCACAATATATAATATATATATATATATATTATTATATATATATATATATATATATAATATATCTATATATATTATATAATATATATAATATGAGTGCCACAATCAGTTTCTCTCTTTCATTTCTTCTTCAAACTTCAAACTATCATATTAAACACACTAAAAATATCCTAAACAAACATTCGTTAAAAAAACTAAATTCTTAAGAATAACATTCGATTAATACAATTGTTATAGTTTTTTCTTGTTGAATGTGTATGAAAAGAAATCACTTAAGGCTATGGATGACAATCAACCCTAACAATGAAAATGGCTGCTAAACATTGTAGATCTACAGCAAATGATAGAAACAAAACCTACCAAAGCCTTGATCTATGCCACAATCATTTTTAAGCAACAAAATGGAGTAGTAAAATAAGTGCAAGTAACTCTAATAATCCAATGGAAATCAGATATATATAAAAGAAAATATTTTATTAAACCACACCTATGAAGGGAACAAATAATGTTACCAGACCCCCTCTATGGGATGGGTTCTTAGCTATCCTCAAATGTCCTCTTCTTTTATAGAGTTTCTATCCTCTATAATGTCTAAAACCAGCAAAGAAAATGTTTGAGGTCAATGAGAACTCAAATGAAAAAGAAGATGGTGCGTGACAGTGATAATAATTAGAGCTACAACAGTGAATGCAACAATGAAAATAATCGAAACTGAATAATGAATGGAAAAATCTTCTATTTATATCAAAATATTAGGTTATCATCGAATAATGAGCAATAATAAAATATTATTAACCCCATTCTAGAAATAACCATTTGGAATATTTTATTATACTTGATTGGAGGGAAAAAGTATTTAAACTTTTCTTTAGAAATAATAAATAAATAAATGATTTATTTATCATCTCAAGAAATATGGTTGAGGAATAGTAAACAAATAATTATTTACTTAATTATTCCTAAGGGATTTGATCAAACTTGACAAGGAATAATAACTAATTAGTGATTAATTAATTATTCCTAGAGAAAAATAAGGTAATTAACGACTTATATATTTATTTCTCATAATTGGGTCAAATGTGACAAGGAATATTAATTAAACAATGGTTTAGTTAATTATTCCTAGAATATAATTAAATAAATAGTGATTTATTTAATTATTCTTAATGGGTTCAATTATAAATGACTTAACAAATGTGGTTTATTAAGTAATTTTTCACAGTGAAAGAAATTTTACTATGGTAAAATTGGCCCTATATGGTGTACCTCGATCCATCTAGTACATTATGGCTAGCTGATCATTTTTTTGTGATAACAACAATTACAAAAAAGTATCCATTCTTGAGAATTTTTTTCCTTTCCCTTTTTAGCATCTTTCAACTAACAATTCTTGCAAAATAACATCACTCGAAAAAAATAAATTTAAAAGTAAGATTTTTCTAGTATGTCAAAAACCCAATGCATCGAGGCCAACCACCCTCCAACTAACTTCTATGCAACACCTTCCCCACTTCTGACTACCCCAATATCTTAAGCTCCGACCA